>JAIUZE010005949.1:0-41928 GCA_022085475.1 Heliosperma pusillum
TTAAACTCTTTTATTTAATTTGACTAAATTTAATACTTTGTTTATCCGAATAGATTGTTGGACCCTATTCAAGTGAATAGGACGAACTTCGTATTTTGTCCCTAGTCACTCAATGAGGTGACGTCTCGAAATGACTAGATTGTAAGTCGATCGATGGTTGGTTCAGCACCATGGGGTCATGGAGATGACTGGTCGTTTACATAGACAGACTGTATGACACTTTGTCGGACAGTGACATTTGTAGAGACCCTTAAATCAATTATTTGATGCCTGGTCGTGGCAGGGTCTTCTATCTTATTCCTATGAGTCGATTCTTTTGGCTGGCGACCGTCTATCTGAGTCGGTGCAGTTTCCGATTGGTTTTGGTTGATGTTCTAGGTCGTGCCGTAAAAGGCGGCCGATGGACTTCTTCTGGGTCATGGTGATCTGCATTATACAGAGTAGATGGATCAACAGGAATTGTCCACCCACGTTGGGTAAAAACATCTTTAGGCCCCTCGAGGAGAAGTTACTGTAAATGCGTGGCCACGATCGGAAAGAGATCTATGGTAGATTTTCCGGTCAGACAGTTACTCTCCCTATCGAGAAAACCACTCTAGATATTGTCAATCGCAAGTGCGACCTGAAAGACACCTTGCGTTGAGTGGGAGATGTGATAAAGAGACAAGAGAATCGGTGACGCACACTTGTGTCAGACAAGTGGGAGATTGTTGGAGTAGGTGTCCTCCACAATAGTGCGCCACATAATAAATCTTATTAAGGAATATAATTGGGATATTTATTGACTATATATATGATTAGTCAGTTGATTAACGTAAATCAATAACGGTTGGCTGACTAGAGTTTGACGTTATTGTCGTTTGACGGCGGTGATCAACTGATCCCTTTCGGTCACACCTAAAGGATGAAATCCAAATAGTAACTAATTATTTGTATACGATACAGTTAATTAGTACATTACATATATTCGATATGTACGAGAGTTAATTGTTAGAAATTGAGTTAAGAACTCAAATTCGATTAAGCTTATTTTTCAATTATGCGATAATTGACTAATAAATTTATATCTTATTTTAATACGATTAAATAAGATTTAACTTAGTAATTAATCGTTAAATTACTAAATTAGTTGAGGTTTTGAGATAGAGGTAATTAGTTAATTATATTTACAAGGAGTTGTAAAATAAATTAACTAAGCATTGTGGGACCCATTATATATTGATATAATGGTAAAATATTACTTAAAATGTTAAGTACATATTATTTATTTAATTGAGTCATATAATTGTTATATGATCAAATTAACACTTAATTATACAAGATAATTAACCATATGATCAATAAGTATTTGTGAGACAAATATCAAAAATCAAAATGGACCAAACTAGGCCATTGTGGCCGGTTGGTATGTAGTTAGAATGATGATGATTGTTGTTCTTATTTATACTCTTTAGTTACTAATTGAAAGTGACATAACAAGAAGTATACAATCATCACTTATACTACAACACTCCACTCAAATGCATGTGATAAAATTGAACAAAATAATAGTCCAATTTTGGACATTATGGTCCGGCCAAATGGCCTACATAATGAGCAATTTTGTTGTTCATTTTTGATGACTTCATTTTGTGCAATTGTCATACTTCTTTCTAAAATTCTTCCTCTCACTAAAAACTCTCAAATACTAATATTTACTAAGTATTACTAGTGTAGTAATATAGTCATAATATTAGTAGTATAATATCTATCTTCTTATCTAGTTAATAATAAGGGTAGATTATTTGGGTTTATCTTGGTGCAACTTAGAGGAGATCTTCTACTTTGGAGATTGTTTGTGTTCATCCATATTTGTAGCTCAAGAACAACAAGAAGGAGTTCTTGTTGTGCCCAAATTATTTCCATATCAATGTGAGGAAATTTCTTCTTTTATATAAATGTCTTTATATTTGCATGCATGTTACATAGATCATTAAATACTAAATTAACAAGTAATTTAGAAACTAATTAGAGGAGTCTAATTAAGGTCTATGGACTTTCACAGTCTCGGTGACCGTGACAGCAGCATCAGTCACAACACCAGCGGGAATTGCTTCAGTCGTCGTTTCAGCGACAACCTCGGAAAGCGCGGACTTACTTGGGACTGAATTTGATGCCATAGCTACAAGGAAATCAACAAGAACTAATCAATAACATCCAATTCACTAGATTAATCCTATAATCAATTTCTAACCCGAATTGAATCGGAAAAAGGGAAGGGATTATGAATTAACTAGTAAAATAGGAAGGAAATGCTTACTTGTTGATGATTACCCGAAATATAGCAATTAATCAATAAATTCGAGGAAATCGAATTACAAACCCTAATTCACGAAATCTCCAAATAACCGTAATTAAAGGGGAAATGGAGAGGGCTTTTCAATTGATTGCAAAAGTAAAGTCTTGGGGTAAATGTAAGTGGTAATTAATTTGGGATTATCACGATTTGAAGGTAGGGAAATGCAGGAAAATCGAGAGATTGAAGAACAAGGGAGAATTGGGATCGAGTAGAATGAAAGAAAGATCGAAGACTTCCCTTTTATAGGTTGGCCAGATCGGTCGATCGAGCGGACTTTCTACTCGATCGAGAGCTTATTCCTGGCAGAACGGCTCGATCGAGCAGTTCGTGTTTACTCGATCGAGCGATTTCTTTTCTTGATCTTCAGGTTATTCGATCATTTTGAATTCTCCTCGAACGCTTTAAATTCTCCTCGATCGAGGTTCTTGTCTTCCTCAAATCTCTTGATCGAGTGACTGGTTACTCGATCGATTGATTTCCCTAGTTGCACAGCCTTTGACTTTCAGTAGCTGATTTCCGCTTCAGTTTCCTGCAAAGACGATACAACACGAAACCCAAAAAGATACCAAAAATTGTCTAACAGGAGAAAAATAAATTGTTTATCTAAACTACGGACTATAATCTAATGTCTAATCTAAGTAAATAGTTTAATTGTCTAATTGTCTAACGAGAAACGCAATAAATTGTTATTTACAACTTGCACGGGGTTGCAAACCCGGCTACCAACCAAACAGTTTCATGACAAGGCCACCGTTAGGCCTTTGAGTTGCGGAATTACCCTCAGCTGCGGTAATTTCCGACTTCTTTCTCCACACATACGATAATTTCTTGGGGTTCAGCTCTACTTCGGAATCACTTGAATACATGCGAGCTCCTTTGTCCTTCTTGAACTTCTTCTTGATGTTGTCACGCAGACATGGCTCTCCCTTTTCCAGCTCCAATGCTGCCGCTCTATGATCTGTAAGGCAACATACAACAGCACGTTCCTCCAATTCGCTCCCAAGCTGGGGCGGAGGTGTTACGGTAGCAATGGGAATATCACAAACTGGAGCTATAGGCTCGATAGGAACCGAAGCTTTGTCATGCGTGTATAAATCAGGTGTGATATCAGCTAAGGGAAGTGCGTGACATGGTGAAACAAGCATAGGACCCTTACTAGCATGAGACTGCGTGAAAACTAGGTTCTCCCCACCTATTTGAAAGGTCAGTGTCCGTAACCCGACATCAATAACCGCTTGAGCAGTATGCAAAAACGGTCTTCCCAAAATGATGGGAGTGTGAAAATCCTCAGGTATATCCAAAACTATGAAATCGACCGGGATAAAGAATCTTCCTATTTGCACAGGAACATCCTCTATGATTCCTAAGGGTTGAGACAAGGTCCTATCTGCCATCTGTACTGTCATGTTGGTACACTGGAGCTTGGTAAAGCCTAACCGTTTGGCTAAAGACAAAGGTAAGACGCTAACACTAGCTCCTAGGTCACATAACGCATTGTCTATGAGATAGGTACCTATATGACACGGTATGGAAAAACTACCTAGGTCAGACAGCTTAGGGGGGCATTTATTTTGGAGGAACGCAGAGCATTCCTCAGTCAAGGCTACAGTCTCTACAGTATCTACTGACCTCTTACGCAAAAGAATTTCACGCATGAATTTTAGGTAAGAGGGTACCTTTAATAGAAGATCGGCAAGAGGAACATTCACTTTAAGATCGCGTACAATGTCAGCGAACCGAGCAAATTCCTTCTCGACCTTAGCTTTCTTCAACCACCCAGGAAACGAAACTGGAACGTCAGGCGATCCACGTTGCATATCCTTGACAATTGCGTTGTTGATCATCCGCTTGCTTAACCCCTTCGAATGAGCTTCTCGCTCATTAATTCTCATCGATCGAGTATCAATGTCGCTCGATCGAAGATTATCAGAACTTAAACTGCTCGATCGAGCAGTATTATCAATCACAATACTCGATCGAGCAAATGAAGCATCTCGATCGACCAACTGGCTGTTTGCTTCACTCGATCGACTTTCAGCAACCTCTCGATCGATCACTTTTTCTTTCAACTCATTCGATCGAGTGGGTAACATTCCTCGATCGATTACAGCATCATTATCAGTAACATCCTTCGCAACATTGAGATGCGCACCAGAAATATCAGCAACTGTACCAGCAGGCTTGTCATAAGTGAGATCGCTTCTCAGAGTAATCATGTTTAGTGTATCCTTGTTCTTGTCAGTCTGAGACAGTAACTGGCCAGGTTGCCTAGTCGATCTAGCTTCCGCCAATTGAGCAATCTGCGACTCCAAAAGCTTGATAGTAGCATTCGTCGCTTGATCAGATTTGCTCATTTGGATAGCTAAAGCTTGTATCATCGACTTTAGCTCCTCGACTTCTGAAATTCCTTCAGATGAGGAATTAGCTTGCTGTGAAGACTGGATTTTTTGAAATCCTTGTTTGTGCGGCGGTTGATACGTCGGTTGCGGTGGTGGAGGAGTAGGATTTAGGACATTCTGACTTGTCCATCTCAAATTGGGATGGATGTTCCCTTGATTGTAGTACCCACCCCCTTGACGGTATTGTTGGAAGGAACAGACTTGCTCCTTCTCTGCAAGATAATCTACAGCCGTGTGACCAGTTTCGCCACACCTTTCACAAGTAATCGCATCATCCAGCTGCAGCAAATGAACCGTCTGCTGGTTGTCTGCAGCTTGCTTCTCCCATCTGTCAAGTCTGGCATTCAATTTGTCAAATTTAGCATCCAGACCGTCAGAATCAACACTAGCTACTGTCTGTGTACCACTTCGCGGATTACCGTATTCAGCACAATGGGTTGCCATCTCCTTGATCAGTTTCCAACCCTTATCATCATCTATTTCCTTCTGGAACCTCCCGTTTGACGCGACATCTAGAATGGCTCGATGATCATCATATAACCCGATGTAGAACTGGTTACATAGAAACCACTGTTCGAACCCGTGGTGAGGAACAGACCTCACTAGCGTCTTAAACCGATCCCAGGACTCATAGAGGTTTTCATGAACCGTTTGCTTGAAATTCGTAATCTGACCCCTCAAAGCATTTGTCCTCTGCGGTGGAAAATACTTCTTGTAGAAAGCGAGTGCGAGTGTAGTCCAATCGGTAATACCCAGTTCCTCTCTATTCAAGTTCTTCAACCAGTCTTTGGCATTATCGGTAAGGGAGAAAGGAAGCAAGAACTCCTTGATCTTGTCGGCTGTCACCCCTTTAGAAACCGGAATAGAAGAACAGTAGTCAGCAAAGGTCTCCATATGCTTCCTTGGATCCTCCCCAGCCACACCCTTATACTTATCCTGCTGGAAAAGCTTGATATAAGACGGACGAAGATCGAAAGAAGTTCCATCTTCGTCCGTTGTAAGTTTGAATCCCTGGGGTATACATGCAGCGGTGGGCTCAGAATGACTAGCAATGTTAGGCATCTTTGCTGGAATGGTAGTCTCAACAGTCGAATCTTCCTCGAAAATGAAACTGTCGAAGACGGATTCAGAAGTACTCAAGTCTTCCTCTTGAAAAGTCTTATCTAACCCTCTCTTCCTGCGTAGGAAGGTTCTTTCAGGCTCCGGATCAGCTTCCACTAATTCGAGCCTGTGGGACCTACGCATACATAACTATAGAGAGAAAAATAAGAACAGTATTAAGGAATTAGAAATTCCTTAAGACGAGACAGAATGAAATAAACAGAAAAATTAAATTGCCTCCCCGGCAACGGCGCCAAAACTTGATGCGTGTTGTTATACACCAAAAATAAAACCTAAGTCTACTAACTAAGAAGATAGCGGAAGTAGGGTCGATCTCCACAGGGAGGAAACTAATTAAATGAAATCTAAATCAGCCAGTAACAATCTAGGGGGTTTTGAAATTGGTTTAAACTAAACTAAATAAGATTAAAGGAAGAGAAATAAAAGTAGAAATTAATATGAAATAAATCAGATAAAAGAGAATATGCTATGATTCGGTCCACTGCAATATCGGTATCTATGGGTCAACTAAGTCAGTCAATCTATCAATGAGAAGGGAAATGGTTTTCTCCTCTCGGTCTCAAACCACCCTAGGGATTTTCCTAATTAACTCTCGTCCTCTTAGGAGTCACTTATCAATTCTAAGTAAGCCTTCCCTTCCAATCTCTCGATCCAGGTCGGGGTTAACTATATAGCTAGTCTCATGCGTGCACTCATTCGACTTAACCTCAATTAAATTGCTTAGATCGATTCTCATATTCTAGACTAACTAAAACAGTCTATCCTAACATGCCTCTACTATAGCTTTCCTCATCCTAACATACTAGAGAATTAGCTACTCATGTTATTAACGATGCTAACAAAGACGATTGAACATGTGACGATAGACATAATAAAATCGTAATTAACAAGCATGAATAATAACAACGCAGTAATTAAGAAGAGTAAACACGATTAAGACTAAAACAAAGGTTAAGAATAAAGAGAGAAAAGAGAAGTTTACAATCTTAGCAAATCTGGCGTAAAGAACAATCCACGTCGATAAACCCGAATGTAAAACTTAAAGATTAAAGAGTTCAGAAAACTAAAGTTTAAAGATTAATGTCTGCTAATTATCGATGATAAGTTGATAACTCCTAATGACTTAAATAAGAGTCTTATATAATGATAACACGACTCTAAACCCTAATTAAGCTACGGACTTAAGGCCCGTGATAGGATCCACTCGATCGAGGAAAATTACCCTTCGATCGAGGTCTTTATTCAAGAGAATCAGTCGATCGTAGACATCACCCACTCGATCGACCAACTTGTCAATGGCTACCACTCGATCGAGCAAAGATATAGCTCGATCGAGTCTTCCTTCCTTCAACTCTCCTCGATCGACCAAAAGTATAGTCGATCGAGGTCTTCTGGCATAGCACATATTGTAAGTCATGACTTGGGCTTGATTATGAACGGTTTCGCACTTTCCCACTTAAGAGCTTCTGTTCCGTTCCTTCCATTCTCCTAAATGCATGCAAAGTGGACTGTTCTGGCTCGGTTTCCGCTACTACGCAGCTTGTACCTACAAAATGGTAATGAAATTACAAAGTAGCCAAATAGGGGCATATAGTGATATAATATCACCCAAATGACATATAAATGCGTGCATAAATGGACTAAAAAGTCTATATAAAATACACGCATCAATTACTATGAAGGGCTACCGATTGAGGAAAAGAATGAAATGGATCTTGAAGACCCCCCTCTCTTGGGGGATGAGTAGTTCTTAAAACCAAAACTCGGGTTTGGTGGCGTTCACAAACAACCACCACTTTTTTTTTGTAAATATTGCATGCATTTTAGATTAGAACTTAGTTACATTTGGATTTATGCTTCAACTTGTGCAATTTTGGATTCGGTGATGGGATCACATTGTTTTATTGGAAGTTTGTGTTATGAGAAAATTGGGGCCCTCCTTTACTTAGCCTTCGTCCCGACTAGGTGAGTCGGTTTGAAAGCGGAAAAATAGAATCTCGGGGCAAAGTAAGGAAGTCGGAAGTCGATCTATAGGAGAAATGTTGAAGAAAACAAGAGGAATTGTTGAAAACACGAAGGAAGAAGTCCTAGCCGGGTGGCCGGCGGCCGGTCAACCCAACCGGCTGGGACTCCCTGCTTATTTTTAATTGTTTATATGAGAAGAAAGGTGAAGGGGGTGCGAGCCAGTAGGCCGGAAGCCGGCCAGCAGGCTGGGACCACCCCTATGAAGAAAAGTTGAAATTTTTTGATGAGGAGAGGTCTCCCAGCCGGTCGGCCGGCAGCCGGTCCACCGGCTGGGACTCACATACAACGAAGAAACTTGAAGAAAATGGTGAAGAAAGACTCCCAGCCGGTCGGTCGGCAGCCGATCCGCCGGCTGGGACTCACATAGAAAAGAAAGTTGAGTAATTTTGGAGAGGAAAGGACTTTCAACTGGTTGGCCGGCAGGCGATCCGCCGGCTGGATCCAGCAGTATAGAAGAAAAGCTTGGAAAAGAGGAAAGGAAGGAAGTGCGAGCCGGGTTCATGGGAATAGATGAGGCGAAGGGAGTAAAGAGACCGGCCAACGCGGTTTACAATGCCGCCATCCACATTTGGCATCAGTTCATGGGTTTTACTGTTTTTGGGCGGGAAGAGCCACATAATTTTCAAACCCCGGAGCTTGAAATTATATGGTCTTACCTCTTCACCCGAGCCCATGCTTTCAAAGCTTGCATAGCTCACCATTTCGCCCTGCACCAATACAGTCTTAGCAACTCGCCGGCGGGTACCTCGGTGATAGTGGTGGGTGGCATCATAACCCACCTTGCCAAATGCCTCACCCAAACATTGCCCGACATTATCTTTCTCACAGGGGACACTTACTTGACCGCGGATTATATCCAACATTCCTTGAAGTGTATTAAGAAAAACCCCGTGGACGATAAAAACTATTAGCAAGTTAAGGTGAGCGGGGTAAAAAGAAATTAGGTCCCGTTTCCTAATGCACCAAAGATGAAGATTGTGAGGGATTCTCCTCACTACCTTCTCGAAATTGAGGCGGAACCGGAACAATAACCCGACACAACCGAAGCCCCCCGAGTTTTTGGCCATGATCGGTAAATGTTCACTACCTCCTCCTTGCAATACAACCAACCACCACCCTTCTTCCAAACCGGTACTCCTTTTGGGGCCTTTCAACAAGGCCAAGGCTCTACTAGCCAACCTCTGCAACAATTTCCACTTCCCGACTCACTTGTTGAGTTTATGGCGAATGTGAACTTGGGCCTTCAAGCGGCCGTCGAGGATAGGCAAGAGCTTCATCGTAAGATCGATCGGGTCTACTATGACCAATCGGTGGCTCAATTCCACGTATATGATGATTTTATGAGACGAGGATACAACCACCCATCCGGCATTCACCCTCACTTCTACCTTCCTCCCGATGGAGGTTATGCGACCCACGACGGCTCCGTAGTCTACGGTGACATTCGTGTCACCCAAGATTATTGGAGTGATACTATCTTCCCGCCCCCACCCACGCACGACGAGGGCAATAATGCACATTGGTACGGGGCTCCTCCACCCACCTCGCAGGAGGTGTTCATCACGGGAGATGGGGCGATGGTGGGTGAAGACCCGACTTTGAGTGGTGCTTTCTTGGGCGAACCCTCCATGCCTTTGAGCACGGGTGACTTTATCCGTGAGGAAGAGGGAGGGAACACCGAGTCCGGTGGGGAGTGAAGAAGGTTGGTGATGCTCCCAATACAAAATCCAAAATGACAAGTATGATCCCTAAATCCAAATCCTTTCATGCATTTTACATTTCTGCAGGCAATTAGTTACTTGTAATATAGCTTCGATTAGTACATCTAGTTGCATTCATTTAGGTTGCATTAGAATTTAGTTATTTAATATATCGTCACATATAGGATTTGCATCCATATAGGATAGTTCGCATGCTTTTCTTATTTTTGAAAAAAACGACCAAAAATATGTTCATTTAATTCTCGTTCTCCTCCTAGCACTTGGACATTGGGGAAAATGTCCGGTTTAAGTGTGGGGAGGGAAATCATATTTGTAAGTTTTTGTATATGCGTGATGAAAATTTCATACAAAATTGAAAAAAAATTGAAAAATCTTCAAAAAAACCAAAAAATATTGCAATGTATATATTTATTTTTGTCTAACAAGTGATGTAGGCACACATGGAGCATTTGAAACAATAGGAGAATAGAAGACCGTTTGGTATACTCTTTCCAACTATTTTTTCCTTTTTCCGCTCTTTTCCCTTATTTCGATTGATATGGAGGAGGACGGGAAATTGTTGATGAGGATGTTCCTTCTGGAACTTGTTGTGTGTTGTTATGTGCTGTTAGTTTAGACAGTGTTGCATATCTATTTGATTGTTATTAGGAATTAGAATTGCATTTCATCACATGTGGATAATTCTTTGTCATTTTAATTTTGTTTTGCATTGAGTTTGTAAATATTTTGAACAAAATGTGATCTAGGAAGGGAACATGATACCCCAATGATGAATATGTCTTAACCGTGTCTTCTCCCTTCTAGTGGCTTGCACCTCTTTGACCTCCTTGTTAGAAACGCGGGGAGTAGAGTTAACCCAAAGGCCATGGACCGCCTTGTGAGACCGAATAGACCGTAGGCTAGACCTAGACTTCGACAAAGCTACTTACATGTGAGACCTAGAGCCTCCTTTAGACCGGTGCATTCATACCCGGTCTCCATAGGCTCTGAGTAGGCTCCTTGCGTGGCATGTCACATCTTCAGGCACAAGTGTGTCGTTCTTTATTTAGGTCGCGAGATGTATTCCTTTTTGTGTGCATAATTTGAAATAATTTGTTGCTTATAATTTTTGAGCCTCACACTGCCATATAAGCCTATTTTCAACCCTTTAGACTAGGACCAACTTTTGCATCGCCCTTGAGCCTTAGCCTTTCATTTGGCATTACTACAAATACCAACTACATCCCATAAACAACCTTCCTTGATCAAGAAAGTTGTCACTTTGTTTTTGGTGTTTTGAAAAGGGAAATTCGTGTCCTGGTTAATGAACTCGGGCTAAGTTCACTTGTGTTGAAATTTTTGGTTTATATTTGGTTTTGATTATGAATAAAGAGGTTTTATAAAAGCAAAAACAAAATATAATACAAAGAAAAATGCAAAACAACAAAAAATTTCACTTTATATTTATCTATTCCATATTTTGTATGAGAAAAAGTTAAGCAACACTCCTTATCCATCATTAAGCGAGTAGAAAAAGACGTTGCAAAATAAATGGGGATATGATGTTTTTCCAAGTGAATCGGACTTTCAAGATTGATATTTTCATTTGTTGTAATAAATTGGGAGAAATGGAATTTTTGACAATTTCTTGATTTGTAACTCCACATCATCCATAACGGTGCTTGCACCAATCCTGTTTTGACCCACTACATATCCCCGTTATAACCCTTGTTTCATTTTATGTGCATTCCCATCTTTACATCTCATATACGACCATATAGGAGAGGACTACACATTAGATTGCGGGCATGTCTCACAAGTCGAGTAGTTGAGTGGTTTTGGTTACTTTTTGTCACAAAAATCACCCTTTCTTTAAATGAGTGACGAGTGAAAACCGTGAGGAAGTCGGTAGCATAAGTCCTCTTAGTCATAGGTCGCGTTTGGTTGAATCTTGAGTCGTGTCGTGTTGGTTTTATACGGCTGACTCTGCTCCCCTATTTCCCGCCTTTGAATTCGTTTCAATTGGCATTTGAGGGTCATACTCGGGTTGCTTGAGCCATGATTAAGGGGTTGACAGCTTGTTGAAACTCTGAGACGGTATATCCCGAACTAGACCTTTGGTTTTTGAAACGAAACCCAACCGCTTAGATGAGGAAAGTGGTTGTTCTTTTGGTTGATGCAACTTTTATGTCATTTACTTGGTTAATCTTGGATGCATCTAAATTTTCCGCAAGCCCCCACTTGCCTTACAAGGAAATACATACCTCATTGTACTTCGTTGTAAGTTGAAGGGAAGGAGAAGGCCCGTTAATTGCCTCTCATCGGATTTTTGTAGTTTAGTTTAGCTTAATTAAATAAGGGTCTTGTTTTTGCTCACTTACTTACTTGGGGACGAGTAATGTTTAAGAGTGGGGAGGTTTGATATACAATATATTTAGACCGATTCCCCTCTTCATTCTCTTCTATTTCGACCTTATTTAATATGTTTTAGCGTCGGTTTTATTACATTTTGTTTATTATTACGCTTTGCTTTCATATCATGAATTCTCGTCTCATTTTATAGGAAATATACAAAAGAAGAATGAGACGGAATGACAAGCAATAAACCGTCCCTAAGCAAATAAGGAAGAGAATAAATAAAAGAAGAAGAAGAAATAAATGAAGAAATGAAGAAAAGGAGAGAAGGAAGAGGGAAAAGTGTCTCAGCCGGTCCAAGCCACGGGCAGCCGGTAGGCCGGCTGGGCACTCTGCAACCTCAAAACAAAACTCAAAAAGTTGGAAGAAAAGCAGGGGCTCCCAGCTGGTCTAGGCCACCGGCGGCCGGCCAAATCGGCTGGGCAACACGCATGAAGAAGAAGGAGAAGGAAGGACGAAGGAAGTCCCAGCCGGGTAGGCCACCGGCAACCGGCCGGCCGGGACCTCTTTCATTCAACAAAAAAACTCGAATTTGAGTCAGAGAGCCCCAACCGGTCCAGGCCACCGGCAGCGGGCCGGCCGGCTAGAACCCCCAGTCCGCAATTCCAAACTCCCTTCTTATTTTGAACCCTTAATCTACCAACCTATATATACCCCTCTCTTAATTCATTTTGGACACAAAACCCTAGACACAAAAACCCTAGATTTAGCTTTCAGTATTCCTTATCATTACTCTAATCCTTTGATAATTAGCACTAATTACTCTACTTTTCTACTTAGTTATCTTTAGATTTAGTCTTTCCTTTAGCTATTGTTGAAGACTTGGGTTGTAATTTGATATTATAGAAGACTTTCCTTCTATTTATTCATCAAATGTTGCAACTTTTATGAAAGTTTGGTACAATTCTTCTCCTAATTACTTCTACTAGTTATTTAATCGCATTTTCTTGCTCTTTCTACTAGTTATCATTTGAATATGTTTTCCTTTGTCTTTATCATGTTAAATTCTTCATCTCTAGTATCTAGTCCTAGTGGTATGTGTGAGTAGTGTATTGCTAGGGTAGATGGGGGATTTAGTGTAGGTTTATGGGTCGATTATGGTGTTTGGGCATAAAGATTGAGTCTTTTGGTAGTCTATTTGTTTATGCACACAAGGTGTTCGTTGAAATGCTTGAATGAGTAATTTGAGTCTTTTCCATGTTTAATTGCTAGTTTGAGTGAGAGCTTATACTTGCATTGCTTTTTGTGTGTGTCAAGGGTGTTTAGGGGGAGGTTAGGACGAGAACCCAATTAAACCATAGGCTAGGGCTTGTCTTGTACCGAGAGGTGGAGGCTTGCCTATTTCCCGTCTTGCACCGAGAGGTGGAGATATGTTTAGACTCTTTATTAGACTAGTCTTACCCCCAGCATACTTGGACTTCACCTACATTAATGAACCCATTCACCTTAGTTTCTCTTAATTATTGTTTTAAATCTCTTATTTGCTCATTTGTTTGACTTAGTTACTTTTACTCATCTCCAAATTGCTCCTAGCTAGAATTGAACTAGAATTCGACCAACTTACCTTAGAGCCTTAATCACCGTCCTTGTGGTTCGACCTCGACTACCCTACTACATTAGTTGAGTGATTTGTTTGATTGGGGGAGAGCGAATAACCCCACGTCAAAATGGCGCCGTTGCCGGGGACGACGATATAAGATGTGGTAGCTTTTTTGTTTTAGGCTTAATTCATTTTATTTCTTGTTTTCTCGTTTTGTCCTAGTGCATCAAGGTGCATTAGGGCCATTTGATTCTCTTTTCAGTGTATGAGCAGGTGTTACATCAGGCCACTCTTTCCTCTCGACCGAGAGATAGAGAAAACCTTTCGGGCTAGAAGAAGACAAGCTCTTACTTCCTTAAGAGGATCCCCACCAATTCTTAGCTCCATAAATAGTCCACCACCCACAATTGAGCCTTCAACCTCACAAACACCACCCGAGCCACCAGCATCCTGAGATACCTAGAATTTCTGGATCCGCTTGAGCAAGTCAACAGCATTTGAGCCCAGCTCCCCAAGCGAGAGAAAGAGAAGGGTAGGAAACCATAGCCAGCAGCCGCGCATAACTCCCATGCTTAGAACATTTGCGCTGAGCAGCATCAGCGACAACCCGTCCCGGCACAAAATAAGACATCCCAGTCTGAGTCAAGGGGGAAAACCCTGTCAAATCAACACACACATCATGCCCTTTGTCTGAGGAATAAAGCAGCAAATCCGCAGAACGAAGAGATCTACCATGCCCGTCAACCAAACCGATATCAACCTCCTTGCCCACAAGAATACCAGACCTAGCATATGTCGAATAAGGTGTCACGAACAAGGTTATACCGATACTAAACACCCACAGTACCAGTACAAGAAACAGCGTGGTCCCCATACACATCGTCGGCAAAACCCCGAGAGCAAGCAGGACAAGGCCTAGATACCGTGAATAACGGAACACCCAGTCGATATCCCAACATCCTACGATAAGTTCTCTTGTTCATTGTCTGACCCAACCCAGAGATAGGAACCGCATGCAACCAATCAGAGGAGTGTGAAACCTACTGAGACTTCCACAATACAAACTGACGCAGTGTCAAAGATAAAACAGATTCTGAAGAAGCAGCAACCGTCGCAAAATATATATCTGCCAATTTCTTCATAAGTTTTGGGGCAGCGATTTCATTAGGACCACGTAAAAAATCAGAACCTTTAGCCTCCGAAAAAACCCGCAAGGCATCATCAAGAGTAGGACCAGCATCTAAAATACCAGAAAGCCGTAGGAGCGAACCCTGCAAAACTGCAGATTGCAAACGGGAAGCCAGAAAAGCATAGTGTAATGAAAAGGGAAAGTGGCAAGGCGCCACTGCCAATCCCCAAAACCAGGCCCAGACGCGGTGACAATTCATTCCAAGCTAGAACAAAGCGCTGCATCAAATCGAAGATGGACAATCCCAAAGACTTTCGGGGAGCAAGTACGAAGAAAAAAATAGAGCTTAGAAACACCAGTACAAGCTCGAAGCAGAAGCAACTCGCATAGCGGGTCCTCAATCCTCGCGACTAAGTCCATAAGCTCAATGGTCTTAGTCACTCTCCTCGCCACAAGCTCACTGCCAAAAATAGGACAACTACTTACACGTCCACCCAAAACAGAGACACCAAGCAAGGGCCGAGCAATAGTAGGGGAGAAAACACCGGGAAACCGACTCCGAGGATCCTCAATAGGCCAAAAGACCTCAGTCTTAGCCACATTAAGATGGAGATCAAAACGAGGCCCATCTGCCATAATCAAATCCAAAACTCTCCCCACCTCCAAACTGTCCCCAACAATGGTGCCATCATCCAAATATCATGCTTGCATAGTAAGATCAAAGGAGTCTCGAATTTTGCACACTAAGGTATGCAAAGCAAAAGCGAAAATCAAAGGGCCTAAAGGATCACCCTGCTGGACACCCTGACAAGACTAAAAACAATGCTCCCCATAATAAAGACGGGCAGGGCGAGAGTAACAAAACTCCACCCAACGGGAAAGAACCGGACAACGAAGGTGGACTTCTTGTAGCATAGTCACACGATCAACAAGGTTGAAAGCATTCTGGAAATCAACAAGCAACATAGACAGTCCCACATTACCACCACGAGCCTCAATGAGCCGATTCAAGGCATGCAAGATAGCCTCTCCTCCACCGGACACCCCGACCCCAAACTGAAGGCCAGCAAAATAAGCAGACAAAGAAAGACCAACCAGACAAGCACCAACCTTAAACACAAGACGTCTCTAGACAGTTCCAACAACGATAGGACAAACACCCCCGCCCAGTTTAACAAGCGGCGTGAGCGGAGCGGTGGCAATGTACTCACCAAGAGCTACAGGGCACCGACCCTCTAAAAAATATTAACCACCCTAGTAACAGAAGTGATTAAATCATCAGAGACAGCCAGAACAGCACCAGTAAAATAGTCCATAAGGTGTTAGGCACGAACCTCATCCCTCCCGCAAGAAGTGCCACGTTGGAAACCACGAATCATATCCAAAACCACTGCCGAAGAGGCAACAAGAGAATGATGATCCACATGGAGTTATTATTATTATATTATTATTTATTTTTTATTGATAAGATGCACGAAGCTTTCATTAAAATAAAATGAAACGTTTACATGAAGTTGGTGGGGAGCCGAGAGACAATCTGGGCCCCCACCCCCTTAGCTATAGAAAAACAATGTCTAGTAAAGATATAAGCGGCCACCCGAGCCCTAGCATCCTGAGATACCGAGAATTTCTGGATCCGCTTAAGCAAGTCAACAGCATTCGAGCCCAGCTCCCCAAGCGAAGAAAATGAGAAGGGTAGGAAACCATAGCCAGCACCCGCGCACAAATCCCCATACTTAGCACATTTGCGCTGAGCAGCATCGGCGACAATCCGTCCCGGCACAAAATCGGACATCCCAGTCTGAGTTAAGGGGGAAGAGCCAGTCAAATCAACACACACATCACGTCCTCTGTCCCAAGAATAAAGAAGCAAATCTGCAGGATGAAGAGATCTGTCGTGCCCGTCAACCAAACCGATATCCACCTCCCTACCCGTAGAAATTCCAGACCTATAGCAAATGTCGAATAAGGTGTCACGAACGAGGTTATGCCGATGCTTAACCCCCACAGTACCAGTAAAAGAAACAACGTGGTCCCCATACAAATCGTCAGCAAAAACCCGAGAGCAAGCAGGACAAGGCCTAGATACCGCGAATAACGGAACACCCAGTCGATACCCCAGCACACTACGATAAGTCCACCTATTCATAGTCTGGGTTTATTATTATTATTATTATTATTATTATTATTATTATTATTATTATTATTATAAAAAAAGCGAGGTTCCTTTATTAAAATAATATCAAAATTTACAAGAAAAGAGTGGGCAAATGATATATAATTTGTGCGCCCATTCCTTTAGCGTTAACAAAGCTAAGTCTAATAAAATGTAAGCGGTAACACAAACCCCGACATCATGAGACACTGAGAAATTCCGGATTCGCTTCAGCAAAGCAACAACATCCGTATCTAGCTCCTTCAGCTAAGAGAAGGAAAAAGGTAGGAAACCATAACCAGCCGCCAAGCACAAATCCTCATACTTGGCACACTTACGGTGAGCAGCATTGACCAAAGCACGACCAGGGACAAAATAAGACATCCCAGACAGAGTCAAAGGGGAAGACCTTGTCAGATCGACACACATACGTCACGCCCCTTATCCCAAAAAATCCGCTCGACGAAGGGGCTTGTCATGCCAATCAACCAAACATGATCTCCAAAGACATCAACATCGAAGACCCGAGAACAAGCGCGACATGGCGTGGACATTGTAAACAACGGAACACCCATGGGATAGCTAAGCACTCTACCGTAGGTCCTTCCATTCATAGCATGCACCAATCCAGAAATAGAAATTGCACACAACTAATCAGGAGTAAGCACCCTGCTGAGACCTCCAAAAAGCCACATGCCGCAGAGTCAAAGAGAAAACAGAGTTTGATGTAGCAACAGCCTTCGCAAAATATATCTGTCAATTTCTTCGTAAGTTTTGGGACATCAATTTCACTAGGATCATGTAAAGGTCAGAATCCGTGGTCTCATTAAAAATGCACAAAGCGTCATCGAAAGTAAGGTCAGAAACAGAGATACCAGAAGGACGCAAGAGCTTAGTCTCCAACTCAAAAGACTACAAACATGACGCCATAAATGCATAATATAGGACATCCCTAGCAGTATAAACCCCGAGCCCACCAAAATGAAAGGGAAGATGGCAAGACGACACTGCCAATCAGAAAGCCTAGGCCCAGACGCAGTGATAATACCTTCCAAGCTAGAACGCAATGCTGCATCAAAGGAAAGCTGAGCCGAACCAAAAACACACATGGAACAAGTACACTAGGCAAATTAAAGTTTAGAAATACTCGTACAAGCCCGAAGAAGAAGAAACTCTCATAGTGGGTCATCAATCCTCACGGCAGAATCCATAATCCATATGGTCCTAGTCACTCTCTTCGCCACAATGTCGCTGCCAAAAACAAGGTACACACTGGCCGGACCACCCATAACAAGGACACTATGCAGAGGTCGAGCAATAGAGGGGGAGGGGGGGAGGAGGAACACCAGAAAGCCGACTCTTAGGGACCTCTGTAGGCAAAAAAAAACCTCGGTCTTATTGACATAAAGGTGAAGGCCAAATCGAGGACCATCCTCCATATTTAGATCCAAGACCTTCCCCACAACCAACTTGTCTCCAACAACAGTGTCATCATCTAAAAATTAAGCCAGGAGACTCAGGACAAAAGAGTCTCTGATCTTGCACACCAAAGCAAAAGCAAAGAGTCTAACGCATCACCCTGCTAAACAAACACCAAGACCATAAGCTATGCTTCTTATAATAAAGTCGGGTAGGACTAGAGTAAAAAAAATTCACCCATCGGGATGGAACTGGGAAAGTAATCTCAGAAGCTAAAAATTAGAAAAACTACTAGAAAGAGTTTGATGAGTAAATACCTGAGCAACTCCACTACATTGTCGATCATGAAGGTGTCGAAGAATGGAGGTTTTAGTAAGACCTCTACCACTACCATCTTGACACCGACAAAGGCCCAGAAAAAGGGCAATGGTAGAGAACAGTACCACGCATAGCGAGAAAAGCAAGAAAAATCAAACAACCAGAACGAACCACAAACACGTACATAGGAAGCAGTCCAAAACAAAGAACAAAACCCATGTAAGTCGAAACCTTAACAAAAAATAAGCCCTTATACGCCGCGGTGGCAAAGACAACACCAACAACCTAGGAGTGAGGCCAAGGAAGAGCCCCACCAGCAAGGACAACACTGGAAGAGCAAGACCAAAACAACTAATGACAACCTACAGTCGGCGACAACGAGCAGCCACGGCAGGCGCACATCCAACGATGAACAACCCAACCGATCGACAACACATAACCCACAGGCAAGCGCCGACGAACAAGATTCTCCGGCACCGGCGACCAGAGCAGCAACGAGTTGCAGCCAACGATCCCAAAACAGAAACAAGAAAAAAAAACACAAACCACAACTAATGTTGATAACAAAAGCAAAAACTAAGATTATTGTATTAGGGTAAACTAGATCTAGGGAAATGTAAAAGTGCCTTACAAAGCTGAAATCGTTCGAATATATAGGAATAATGCGGAGTAAAAATGAGTAAAGACAAGTAAAGAGGGGAGAGGCAAAACGACAAGCGCGTAGGAACGGGTAACCCTGATCGGGGTTGGTTGCTCTGATCAGGGACACAGCTACACAGCCTTACAAAGCTGAAAAAATTCGAATATATAGGAATAATGCAGAGTAAAAACGTGTAAAGACGAGTAAAGGCGGGGGTTGGCCAAACGACAAGAGCGCAGGAATAGGTGATCCTAATCGGAGTCGGTGGCCCTGATCGGGGACGCAGCTGCACAACGTTTCTTCAATTCATTTGTTCAAAATTTACCGCATCCAACTAGAACTGTGTTGACCCCAAGGGATAGGGGTCAATGCATGAGATCGCGTGCACTTCCGCCAATCTTCACTATAACTTCGTTTTCCTCCTTGACACGAACAAAAATATATTTCCTTCTTTCTCGAGATGCAATAAAATTCCCAAAATGCAGAATAAAATCTCCTCCACTTGCCTCAACGAACCGATTCAACGAAAAAAACCACGAGCCGCAACGAACCAATTCAAGACATGCAGAATAACATCTCCTCCATCGAAAAGTCCAACCCCAAACTAAAGACCAGCAAAATAACCAGATAAAGAGGGACCGACCGAAAAAGCACCAACCTTAGAGACAATGCGTCTCCAAACAGTGTCAACAACAATAGGACGTATACCACCACCCGGTTTAACAAGTGGTGTGAGCGGAGCACAAGCAATGTTCTCACGAAGAACCCGCGGGCACCAGCCCTCAAGAAAAAGATTAACCACCCGATTAATAGAAACGATCAAATCATCTGAAATTTCAATAGAAGCTCTATCCAAATAATCCATAAGATGTTGAGCACAGAACTCATCCCTCCCACATGACGTTTCACGTGGGAAACTCCAAATCATATCCAAAACAATGGTTATAGAGGCAACGAGGAGATGGTGATCAAAATTCAAAGGCGGCAAACTGAAAGGTGGGGCACTGCGGTGCTTATAGTATCTCGCATGGCCGCAAGAGTGTCACAGAGTAAGGAGAAATTGCCCGATGAAGAAAGCACTTAAACAGCGGCAGTGTAATAACCATCACAAATCTTCCTCCGACACTACCAGAGGTTAAGCTCACTCAAATCAAGGTCCTCCTACACACTAAAAGAAGGAGGGACCTCAGCTAAGGTCCCTTGCACAAGCTGCAAACTGCCAGGCGGTACACCTCAAGCAAGAATAACACTCGTAATACCGTCATCCTGGCGTTGACGCCTGACAACAGTCCTAGACTCAAGATTAATCCTAGGAGAAAAGGTCTTAAGTATACAAAGAAGCAACAAAAAGAAGCGAATCCAGTAGTAGAGGTCACCAGGAGAGTGAACTACATCATCTAATGGCCCTTTCAAAATCCGATAAAAACGAAGGCGACACTTACGAGGGATGGACTTCAGATTGCGTAAAAGACACCGTCAAATTATGTAGTGTCTTTTTATTATTATTAGTTGTATTTTGGTATTTAATTAAGGGTTCTTAGCATTCGTTCTATGCTAATAGAGTTTACCTCGCCTTTGGTGTAATTTCGTCGTTTATGTCATGAATTTTGTTTCGGGTTGCTTTAACCTTAATTAAATGTCGATTCATGTATTTGTCGAAGACTTGACCTTTGGATTTCACCTTTTGTGAGTGAAGTCAATGCGGATACGAATCAAACCACAAGCCAAGGTTGGTCAACAAAAGTCCACTTAAAAACCCGAGGACCCGGTCAATGAAAGTCAACCACTAGAGACAGAAATAAAGTCGTCAAGTCGGATATAAGGGCAAATGAGAACATGAAAAAAGGGTAAAGCAAAGGAAAGCTGAGATCCGATTGCAACGCAGCCTGCGCAGCGGTACGCAGCCTGCGCAGCGGTACGCAGCCTGCGCAGCGGTACGCAGCCTGCGCCCAATACGGGTTTCAACTCCCCTTGTTTCTCTTTATGGGCTCGAAGGTTCCAATCCAAAACCTAATTTTGAGGGGACTATTTAAGGAAGATCATTTCAAATTTTTAGAGTATCTTACACATCTTAGAATATTAGTCCCTAAACCTTTCATTAGTGCTTGTATTAATAGTTAATCATGTTTAATCTTTGCTTGGTTTCAAAAACTATGGGTGGTTATATTCCATTCCTTGATGTAATTTTGCCAAAGTTACTACCTTTCGTCTATTTATGACCTTCTTAATTCCTTATCATTCATTTATTTCATTTTCCTTGTGTTATTTGTCTATGTTAAGTAGTTCTTCTATGAGAATTGGTAATTCTTGCATTCTGAGTATTTAACTATTGGTTTTGCAAGATAGATGATTTAATTGTCTTTGAAATCTTGGAAGGAAGCTTGTGTTGGTGCCAAATTGATTTAAAGGAGGCGCCCTTATGAGTAGGATTGTGTTTGTGTACTTAAACTTGCATGGTTTAATCACTTTTAGCTTCATCCTAGCATTTGCCACTTGGTGAAATCTTCATGCTCTTTTGTTTACTTGCATTCAAGATTTAATGATGTATGTTGACTTAAGAAGGGTAGAAGGTAGAGGATTTAATTTAGCTGTTGCTATTGTCTTGTGATTTGTGCATTGGGTAAGTGGAACTAGAGAGAAAAGGGGTCGTCTTTGGTGAAGGTAGTTACTAAGGTAGAATTACCTCAAGTTTCCTTTACTATTTAAATCTTTTCCCTAAAGTGTTTCATAGTTTTTTCTTAGAGAAAAATTATATATTTACTTGTTACATGTTCAAAATCTCAACATCTTTCCCATTATTGTGTCTCATATTTGTTAGTCATTGTTGAATATCCATTGTTTGTGAATATTTCGTATAAGTAGTTGGTAATCATCATCAGGAGTCTTAATACGCAATTAGTGTCTTAATTGGTCTTATAAGAGTCTTAGACAAGTCTAGCTTATCTTCGTCACCTTCTCTAGGGTTCGACCCTTTACTTGCTCCTTTACTACATTTTACTAGGATAGTTTGGTGTTTCTTTATTTAAGTATTTATTTGGTCTTGCTAATCGCTAGTTTAACGACGCTAGTCTTTTAGCTTGTCAGTAACCCCCTAGATAATAAACGATCAAGCAAAGATATAGTCAAACCAAATGCAAAACCCCAACATCGGACGAGGGAACCAACAGAGGCAGAGCTGAAGTTCTGGGAATATCATAAATAAAAAAACGAACAAGGCCATCACCACAATCGAGAGGCGCCAGAAAATCGTTCCGACTATGCCGACACTTGGAATGAAAGGTAACAGTTTTAAGGCATACCCCACATAACCAAACCCTTATACGCTTGAAAATAATCTCAGCAGCTAAAAAATTAGAAAAACTATAGGAAAGAGTTTGATGAGTAAATACCTGAGCATCTCCACTACATTGTCGATCATGCAGGTGTCGAAGAATGGAGGTTTTAGTAAGACCTGTACCACTACCATCTTGACACCGACAAAGGCCCAAAAAAGGACAATGGTAGAGAACAATATCATGCATAGCAACAAAAGCGAGAAAATCAAACAACGAGAACGAACCACAAACACGTACATAAGAAGCCGTCCAAAACAAAGAACAAAACCCATGTAAGTCGATACCTTAACAAAAAATAAGCCCTTATACGTCGCGGCGTCAAAGACAACACCGACAACCTAGGAGTGAGGCCATGGAAGAGCCCCACCAGTAAGGACAACACTGGAAGAGCACGACCAAAACAACTAATGACAACCTACAGTCGGCGACAATGAGCAGCCATGGCAGGCGCACATCCAACGATGAACAACTCAACCGACCGACAACACATAACCCACAGGCAAGCGCCGACGAACAAGACTCTCCGGCACCGACGACCAGAGCAGCAACGAGTTGCAGCCAACGGTCCCAAAACAAAAGCAAGAAACAAAAAAAAACCCTAAAACACAAACCACAACTAATGTTGATAACAAAAGCAGAAACTAAGATTATTGTATTAGGGTAAATGATGCGTGTATTTTATATAGACTTTCTAGTCCATTTATGCACGCATTTCTATGTCATTTAAGTGATATTATATCACCATATGCCCCTATTTGGCTACTTTGTACTTTCATTACTATTTTGTAGGTACAAGTTGTGTAGTAGCAGAAACCGAGCCAAAACAGTCCACTTTGCATGCATATAGGAGAATGGAAGGAACGGAACAGAAGCTCTTGCATGGGAAAGCGTGAAACCGCTCCCAATCAAGTCCAAAGCCATGTCCAACACTGCACGATAGGCCAAAAGACCTCGATCGATTATATATTTGGTCGATCGAGGAGCGTTGAAGAAAAAAGACCTCGATCGAGCTGTCCTGTGCTCGATCGAGTGATAGCTGCTGAAAAGTTGCTCGATCGAGTGATAGCTGCTGAAAAGTTGCTCGATCGTGTAGAATTGTTACTCGATCGAGTGATTTCCTCCAATAAAGTCCTCGATCGAGTGGTATTTTCCCTCGATCGAGTAGAATCTATCATGGGCCTTAAGTCCATAGCTTAATTAGGGTTTAAGAGTGTTGTTTTGCATTATATAGACTCTTATTCGTCGTCATTAGCAGGAGGCAGATTCGGAGTCATTAGGACTCAGAACCATTAGGGTTCGGAATCATTAGCATTAATCTTCCATTAATTTCTGAACTTTATCTTTGGTTTGCATTCGGGTTTATCGGCGTAGGATTTGTTCTTTACGCCGGATTTGCTAAGATTGTAAACTCCTTTCTTCTTTTCTCTCTTTACTTCTTAACCTTTAGTCTTAATTACTGTGTTCTCTTCTTAATTACTGCTTTATTATTGTCATGCTTGTTAACCATGATTTTATTATGTCTATCGTCATATGTTTAATCGTCTTAGTTAGCATCGTTAATAATATGAGTAGCTAATTCTCTTGTATGTTGGGATGAGGGAAACTGTAGTAGAGGCATGTTAGGATAGATTATTCTAGTTAGTCGTGAGAATCAGTCTAAGCAATTTAATTGAGGTTTAGTCGAATGAGTGCACGCAGGAGACTAGGCTAGGTAGTTAACCCCGACCTGGATCGAGAGATTGGAAGGGAAGGCTTGCTTAGAATTGATAGGTGACTCCTAAGAGGACGAGAGTTAATTAGGAAAATCCCTAGGGCGGTTTGAGACCGAGAGGAGAAAACCATTGCTCTTCTCATTAATAAGATTGACTGACTTAGTTGACCCATAGATGCTGATACTGCAGTAGACCGAATCCTAGCATATTTCTCTCTTATCTGATTTATTTCTTATTTATTTCTATCTTTTACTTCTCTTCCTTTAATCTTATTTAGCTTAGTTTAAAACAATTTCAAAACCCCCAGATTGTTACTTGCAGATTTAGAATTACAGTTAGTTAGTTTCCTCCCTGTGGAGATCGACCCTACTTCCGCTATCTTCTTAGTTAGTAGACTTAGGTTTTATTTTTGGTGTATAACGACCACATCAAATTTTGGCGTCGTTGCCGGGGAGGCAATTTAATTTTCTGTTATTTATTTCTGTCTCGTCTTAAGGAATTTCTAATTCCTTAAGACTGTTCTTATCTTTTCTCTCTAGTTGTGTATGCGCAGGTAGAGAAGGATAGATAAGACTCTTCAGAAGGAAGACTTGAGTACTTCTGATTCCGTCTTCGACAGTTTTATTTTCATGGAAGATTCGACTGTTGAGACTACCGTGACAGCGAAGATGCCTAACATTGTTAGTCACTCAGAGCCCACCGCTGCACGTATACCCCAAGGATTGTGGAAAAAGAAGTCAGAAATTACCACAACTGAGGGTACTTCCGTAAGTCAAAGGCCTGACGGTGGCCTTGTCACGGAACTATTTGGTTACTAGTCGGGTTTGCAACCCCGTGCAACTTGTAAAAACAATCTTTTGCGTTTTCGTTAGACAATTAGACTACTACGTGATAATCCGTAGTTTAGACAATTTATTTTTCCCGCTAGACTATCTTTTGGTATTTCTTTGGGTATCGGTTTGTATTGTTTTTGCAGGAAAGTGAAGCGGAAATCAATCGCCACAAGGCGAAGAAAAAAGACCTCGATCGAGTGGCATGTAATTCGATCGAGGGGAATTCAAAACAAACGAGTAAACTGAGGGTCATCAAAAGAAGACCACTCGATCGAGTAAACCAGAACTACTCGATCGAGCAGTCCTGTCTGACAAAAGCCCTCGATCGAGTAGAATTCTACTCGATCGAGCAAACTAACCTCCCTATAGAGAAGTCTTCGATCCCTTTTTCAATTTACTCGATCCCAATTCCCCTTTTGATCTTCATCTTTCGATTTTTCTGCATAATCTTACCTGCAATTCGTGTTAGTATCCAAATTAATTGTGGACAGAGGCAACTGATGGGAGACGGTGATGTTAGCTCCCCAGTTTGATGCTGGTTTAGGGAAGCTTTGTTTTGTGAGTTGTTTCTGTTCCTTTTGTATTTCCATTCTTCATATATATTTCATTCATTAGGAACATGAATTAGGTTGTTTTTTTCCCTTTTCCCTTATATGCTGTTGTGCTATAGCCAATGAGGACATTGTCTGTTTTGGTTTGGGGAAGTGTTTTACATCCTTTTGCGTCTGCATTTGCATTTGTATTGCATTCACGTTTACATTCATGTTAATTAGAAAAAATTTTAAAATATCAAAAATATCACGTTTATTCTTGCATATAGTCGAGTCGGACTGGAGTCTTGTTCATGATGAAATTGCACTACAAGTCTATTTTATGCTATTCTTTGCACCTTTCTTGACTTACTTAGTGAAATCGAAATAGTGAGCTATTGAATTTTGTCTTGGAATTTGAATTTGATTATTAGACTTGACTCAACCTTTTGGCAAACTACTTATATATTCTGAGATTTTAGAGCCTATAACTGGTGACATCCATGACCAGTTCATCTAGGAATGAGAGTAGTTAATCCCCACACCTCGTGTCATTTGCTTGTATATGAACTTTGATTTCTTATTGCCTGCACGCATTGGGCTTGTGGTCGGTATCACGTGTTTTGAGAATATTTGCATCTCCCTTTTCCTCATTTTACCCCATTAACTCCACATAAAGCCATATCTGCATGTTGCCCTTAACTACATCCTAAACTGAGCCTACCTTTGCCGAGCTAGTTTAGTAGTCGAGGTATATTTTAACGTTGTGTCAGTTTTGGCTCGTTATCGTTGATTGGAATGGGTATTTACGAGAAGAAGAAGAGAAGTGTTGATTAGTGTCTCGATCGAGTATTTTCTTTAGCTCGGTCGAGCAGAGTTTGTATTTTTGTGCCTCGATCGAGTGATTCATGCAGCTCGATCGAGAGGTTTTCCTCGATCAGCCAAGAAAAGAAAAAAAAAATGGAAAGAAAAGAAAATGAAAAAAATGAAAAAATACAATGAAAAAAGAATATTTGGCTGAAGTTTTGTTGTTTACACCTCCTTTGCGTATCATTATTTTGTTGAGGTGTTATTTGGGATTTGTGACGTATTTGCCTAGATTTGGTAAGTCATCGAGCTTAATTTTGATTGTTGAAAGATGGAACGAGTTATATTGCGATCTTGTTAGGAACTATCTTGGCTATTTACCCTCACATTTCCATTAATTGTTTTGCCCCTTCTTACCAATTAGCCTCACATATCCATATTTTTGCAAATGTTCGGCACGTGATTGTCCTTGAACGGGGGTTATGCGTGTGTACGGTGCTTGAATCATCTTTCATATTAGTTAGCAATACATGTTGTGTCGGTCGTAGTCTAGGTGAGTGACTATATTTTCTTATCTCTTTCTTATACATATTTACTTACCATTTGCTTGTTGAGAGAAGAGTGACCCGTGAGAGTCCGAATTTGGTTGAGTCTTGCAAGGTCGAAAGTCTAATTTATTTCCAAGATTGTATAAATTCGTTCACTTTCGTATTAAGCTTTGTAGCGATTGAATGAGTGCATTAAACTGTTTAACATTGACTTGTAGCTAGCTCTGAGACTTACTCCATTCCCCTAGGTTTATTTTGTTCCATATAGCTGCATTTAGTTTGCTTGAGGACAAGCAAAGGTTTAGTTTGGGGAAGTTTGATGCGTGTATTTTATATAGACTTTCTAGTCCATTTATGCACGCATTTCTATGTCATTTAAGTGATATTATATCACCATATGCCCCTATTTGGCTACTTTGTACTTTCATTACTATTTTGTAGGTACAAGCTGCGTAGTAGCGGAAACCGAGCCAAAACAGTCCACTTTGCATGCATTTAGGAGAATGGAAGGAACGGAACAGAAGCTCTTGCATGGGAAAGCGTGAAACCGCTCGCAATCAAGTCCAAAGCCATGTCCAACACTGCACGATAGGCCAAAAGACCTTGATCGATTATATATTTGGTCGATCGAGGAGCGTTGAAGAAAAAAGACCTCGATCGAGCTGTCTTGTGCTCGATCGAGTGATAGCTGCTGAAAAGTTGCTCGATCGAGTAGAATTGTTACTCGATCGAGTGATTTCCTCCAATAAAGTCCTCGATCGAGTGGTATTTTCCCTCGATCGAGTAGAATCTATCATGGGCCTTAAGTCCATAGCTTAATTAGGGTTTAAGAGTCGTGTTTGGCATTATATAGACTCTTATTCGTCGTCATTAGCAGGAGGCAGATTCGGAATCATTAGGACTCAGAACCATTAGGGTTCGGAATCATTAGCATTAATCTTCCATTAATTTCTAAACTTTATCTTTGGTTTGCATTCGGGTTTATCGACGTAGGATTTGTTCTTTACGCCGGATTTGCTAAGATTGTAAACTCCTTTCTTCTTTTCTCTCTTTACTTCTTAACCTTTAGTCTTAATTACTGTTTTCTCTTCTTAATTACTGCTTTATTATTGTCATGCTTGTTAATTGCGATTTTATTATGTCTATCGTCATATGTTTAATCGTCTTAGTTAGCATCGTTAATAATATGAGTAGCTAATTCTCTTGTATGTTGGGATGAGGGAAACTGTAGTAGAGGCATGTTAGGATAGATTATTCTAGTTAGTCGTGAGAATCAGTCAAAGCAATTTAATTGAGGTTTAGTCGAATGAGTGCACGCAGGAGACTAGGCTAGGTAGTTAACCCCGACCTGGATCGAGAGATTGGAAGGGAAGGCTTGCTTAGAATTGATAGGTGACTCCTAAGAGGACGAGAGTTAATTAGGAAAATCCCTAGGGCGGTTTGAGACCGAGAGGAGAAAACCATTGCTCTTCTCATTAATAAGATTGACTGACTTAGTTGACTCGTAGATGCCGATACTGCAGTAGACCGAATCCTAGCATATTTCTCTCTTATCTGATTTATTTCTTATTTATTTCTATCTTTTACTTCTCTTCCTTTAATCTTATTTAGCTTAGTTTAAAACAATTTCAAACCCCCAGATTGTTACTTGCAGATTTAGATTTCAGTTAATTAGTTTCCTCCCTGTGGAGATCGACCCTACTTCCGCTATCTTCTTAGCAGTAAACTAGATCTAGGGAAATGTACAAGTGCCTTACAAAGCTGAAATCGTTCGAATATATAGAAATAATGCGGAGTAAAAACGAGTAAAGACGAGTAAAGAGGGGAGAGGCAAAACGAAAAGCGAGTAGGAACGGGTAACCCTGATCGGGGTTGGTTGCTCTGATTAGGGACACAGCTACACAACCTTACAAAGCTGAAAACATTCGAATATATAGGAATAATGCGGAGTAAAAACGTGTAAAGACGGGTAAAGGGGGGGGAGGCCAAACGACAAGAGCGCAGGAATAGGTGATCCTGATCGGAGTTGGTGGCCCCGATCAGGGACACATATGCACAACTCTTCTTCATTTCATTTGTTCGAAACTTACCCCATCCAACTTGAACTGTTTTGATCCCAAGGGATAGGGGTCAGTGCATGGGTCGCGTACACTTCCTCCCATCTTCACTATAACTTCGTTTTCCTCCTTGGCACGAGCAAAAATCTCGTTCCTTCTTTCTCGAGATGTAATAAAATTCCCAAAATGCCCTTAGCTTGGCCAAGACTCGCTCCAAATAGCCTCGTACTTTACTGCGAATACCAAAATGATAGAAAAAAGCCGTAAAACCGCTTTATTTCCTACAAAACGCTATAATAAGACATGTAAAGCACCTAGAATACAACATCAGCTCCCAAAATCATTTCGTAGAGTGCACAAATCGTATATTAACAAGGTAGAGTACGGAATAAAATCCTATAAATAATAAACACATCAATATCTCATCTCAGAGTAAGGCGTCGTATGGTGTTTTGGATTCTGCACCACAAATTCCGTTTGATGAGCTTGCATTCAAGAGGACCACCTGAAAAAGTTCCAATGCCTTCACTAGATCTTTCTTGATTGACGTTCAAAGAGTCAAGTATCTTACACCTTGAGACATTGTACCAGAAAAACGTCGACAATTGGCACACGTCTATGGGAACGACACCGGGAAAGTCTTATAGAAAAACATAAGCAACGGAAGATGACTCGCCAGCTGAAGCTACAAGATATTAATTTTTGATGACTAAAATATTTTATTGTTTTCTTTTCATTTGTATGATATTGATGGTAATATTGTTAATTATTACTTGATTTCCATTAATTCCATTTTTTTAGGTTATTCATTATTTTATGTCATCCAAAATTGAAGTGCATTGAAATTAGAAATGAATTGAACTACTTTGATCACTAAACAAAAAAAAGGATGGAGAAAGTGATACAACTTATGACATTAACAGTAAGGATAAGAGTGATAATATTTTTTCAAAGGTGAAAACTGATACGACGGATAACATTGATGAGACTTAACCATTGATGACAACTGATAATATTGATGAGATTGAACTGTTGATGACATTGATAAACCCGATAACAATGATAATAAAGACAAGAATGGAGTATTATTATGTGGGTTATTGCAAATGTAAGCATGACCCAACATTTGTAAAAGTGAAACAAGATGTCGATTAATGAAATTCCTAGTAACTTTACTATTTAACACTATCATTATTATATGCTCAAATAAACAGGGGGAATAACTATTTCATCAATTTTATTTAGATAATGGTTAACCATTTGAAAATTGTTCATAGATATAATTAGAAAAAAGAAGAATGTTAAGAGTGATTTTAGAGAGAATAGAGAAGAAATAGTTAGTTGTGTGAAAAATATGGGTTGGGTGAGCTTTTTAAATAGAGGAGAGATTAAGGTTTGGAGAATAAAGAAAACTAGTATTTGTGCCCGGCTCCTCCCGGGCTACCTATATTTATCATTAGAATTTATTTTAATTAAATATACTTTAAAGTTGTATAACTCATAAATTTATCATCAATATAATTTTTTATTACATATCTTAAAACTACGATAAAATAAATTATTAGACAATTCATTACTCCCACTATTAATATTTTACTTTAATCAATTGGTCGACTAATTGTTCATATATACTTTTATATTGTTAGTATTGTTTCTTTCATTACATTCGTAATTATTATTGTTACTTTCACTACTCTCGTCGTAATTATTGTTACTTTCACTACACCCGTCGTAATTATTGTTACTTTCACTACTTCCACCGTAATTATTGATACTTTCACTAATGTCGCATGAATATTGAAAATTTCACTACTCCCGTTGTTATTCTATTACTTTCATTAGTCCCGGTTCTAATATTGTTACTTTGACTATTGAACTGAGTGATTACTATAATTTGATTAGCTGATGATTAAACATGCAATTTGAGCAATTTGAGTACACATGCAAATTTTAAGAGGCTCATATATTTATATAAATATATTACTTATATGTTAAATCAATTTAAAAGAATTATGCAATATTATATCTTTTGGAAATCTAGCTTGATTTATTTATTTTTTAATAGTTTTGAAAATATTTTGTGTAAGTTAAATAATTATAAATTTTTAATTTAATGTATATTCTATGCTACTAACTATTACCATAAGTGAGACATGTTCATTTTAAGGAAAATCACCCTATTTTGTTATTTTGTACATTTATATTTCAACCAAAATTATATAATATTTACATTGAAATCCCTTGATGAGGTCTATCACACAGCGCTTCTAATTATAAACTATATAGTATAATTAATTTGTATAACTTTATTTGATTATATGGAAGTCCTTTGGTTTCAGGATTTAATATATAGTATAGATAGATAAATAAATAAATAATTGATAAAATTAAATAAAAACATAAACTCAATACAAACAACCTGAAACAAAATAATTCATAATAATACAGATCAAGCCAAACAAGTAAATGAAAATTAGTGTCCCCAGACCCAACCGTTTGGAGTGGCATCATCATCGATCATCCTCAATCCTGAAGTACTCCGTCATCTCCCTAACTAACTTAGCTACATATCCATTTATCGCCTCTAAAGTAGGTTGCATAGAGATAAGTGAGAACAATGTGTAATCGGACGGGTTACCTCGGGCGTCGCCCATATTAAGACTATACGAAACTGAGTACGATATGTGGTAGGATAGAATCATGGGTGGTAAGACTTCTCGTACCAAAACATGTATTTCAGAATAGTCTCAAAAAGCATCACGACAGGTCGTGACACCTTTGACAAAACAATGCTCGCCTCGATGAGTCCACACTAAATATCATGGTGATCTCCATAATCAACCCTATAACCCGACTTTGGTAAAACCGGACGATGCTCACTAGCTGGAATAAGCATAGCCATCGGGATAGTCTAAAAAACAAAAACTGGCTCATATACCGAACAGGCTTGTACGACTCCACTAGATGAAGAAATCTAATTAAGCTCGAGTAAAGCGACGTCCTACAAAACCTATCGGGATGATAACCGTCAGGGATCCACGTGACATACTCCGCCTTAGCCCATCTAACCTCTGACGGTGTTTCTCTAAAAATTGATGATATCCCTAACCTAGGCACTTGTGACCAATCCTCGACAAGTGGTCTCCCCTCGACTTGCCTCAACGAACCGATTCAACGAAAAAAACCACGAGCCGCAACGAACCGATTCAAGACATGCAGAATAACATCTCCTCCATCGAAAAGTCCAACCCCAAACTAAAGACCAGCAAAATAACCAGATAAAGAGGGACCGACCGAAAAAGCACCAACCTTAGAGACAATGCGTCTCCAAACAGTGTCAACAACAATAGGACGTATACCACCACCCGGTTTAACAAGTGGTGTGAGCGGAGCACAAGCAATGTTCTCACGAAGAACCCGCGGGCACCAGCCCTCAAGAAAAAGATTAACCACCCGATTAATAGAAACGATCAAATCATCTGAAATTTCAATAGAAGCTCTATCCAAATAATCCATAAGATGTTGAGCACAGAACTCATCCCTCCCGCATGACGTTTCACGTGGGAAACTCCAAATCATATCCAAAACAATGGTTATAGAGGCAACGAGGAGATGGTGATCAAAATTCAAAGGCGGCAAACTGAAAGGTGGGGCACTGCGGTGCTTATAGTATCTCGCATGGCCGCAAGAGTGTCACAGAGTAAGGAGAAATTGCCCGATGAAGAAAGCACTTAAACAGCGGCAGTGTAATAACCATCACAAATCTTCCTCCGACACTACCAGAGGTTAAGCTCACTCAAATCAAGGTCCTCCTACACACTAAAAGAAGGAGGGACCTCAGCTAAGGTCCCTTGCACAAGCTGCAAACTGCCAGGCGGTACACCTCAAGCAAGAATAACACTCGTAATACCGTCATCCTGGCGTTGACGCCTGACAACAGTCCTAGACTCAAGATTAATCCTAGGAGAAAAGGTCTTAAGTATACAAAGAAGCAACAAAAAGAAGCGAATCCAGTAGTAGAGGTCACCAGGAGAGTGAACTACATCATCTAATGGCCCTTTCAAAATCCGATAAAAACGAAGGCGACACTTACGAGGGATGGACTTCAGATTGCGTAAAAGACACCGTCAAATTATGTAGTGTCTTTTTATTATTATTAGTTGTATTTTGGTATTTAATTAAGGGTTCTTAGCATTCGTTCTATGCTAATAGAGTTTACCTCGCCTTTGGTGTAATTTCGTCGTTTATGTCATGAATTTTGTTTCGGGTTGCTTTAACCTTAATTAAATGTCGATTCATGTATTTGTCGAAGACTTGACCTTTGGATTTCACCTTTTGTGAGTGAAGTCAATGCGGATACGAATCAAACCACAAGCCAAGGTTGGTCAACAAAAGTCCACTTAAAAACCCGAGGACCCGGTCAATGAAAGTCAACCACTAGAGACAGAAATAAAGTCGTCAAGTCGGATATAAGGGCAAATGAGAACATGAAAAAAGGGTAAAGCAAAGGAAAGCTGAGATCCGATTGCAACGCAGCCTGCCACTACTACAAAAACAGGAAATGACAACGGTTAAAAACCGTTGTAATATTAAAAAGCGGACGTTGTTAAAGCCTCCGTTGTTAAAGGTTTTAACAACGGTTCCAATTTAATGAAAATACCGTTGTTAATAGTTTTAACAACGGTAAGAAGTCGTTGTTATTACTAGGTAACTGTTGTTAAAACGTGTGAATAATTATGGTGGGAAAGATACGAGAACGGTTCTATTAAATTAAACCGTTGTTAAAGGTATGATTAGTTTTGGTGGGAAATATTATAACAACGCTATTTTTTTTAAACCCGTTGTGAATATAGTTAATTACAACGGAGTATAATAAATAAGCCGTTGTGGAAAGTTTTAATAACAACCGGTATTCTAGAATAAACCGTTGTTAAAGGTATGATAAGTTTTGGTGGGAAATATGTTACAACGCTTTTAATGAATTTTAAAAAACCGTTGTTATTATTTTTATTATTGTTTTTGAAAAAATTGTAATTTGTTCCCCTGCCACCACTGAAAATCCTGCATAAATCAGCAGCAGTAGCAGCAGCACGCATCATAAACCAATTTCAGAAGCAGCAAAATGATATATCTATATATATATCAGAGCAATTCATGTACAGGGCAATTCATGTACATGGCAATTCATGTACAGCAGCAGCAAAATGATATATACAACCAAAATGATCTCTTTTAGAGCAATTCATACTTACAACTTGCTCTAATTAATGACTTCTACAAATTAAAGTTCCCTATCTGCTTCCAAAATAATCTAAGTTCCCTTAACTCTTTGTTTGTTCAAGGACGTATTTGCCCAACAAGTCCCTTACCTCGTCTATATTGTGCTTAGTGTACTCAGGGACATGTGGCGTGTTGATTGAATACTGCGGATAAAACAAATAAAAGACATCGATCAGTAGGGTAACAACAGTATAGGCATATCATACATAATTAGCAACATCGATCATATATATATAGCAGAAAAGATATCAGCTCTAATGAAAAAAAGTAAATAATAGCTACATTAAACTACTAACTCTTTCTGGAATGCTGATATATCTTCGCCTAATAATCTCCAACATGAAACGACAAACGTAGTATCCACATTGGATGCTATCCGGCTGTTTAGGGACCTATTATTACATAATAAACGAAGAGACGAGAAGGCAATTACCAATTAGTTTAATGCGTAATTAAAAAAGACAGATGTATATGCGTAATTAGTTTAATGCACTTAATTATTAAGGTATATATTGTATTTGCGCGTACGTACCCCTGTTATCGTAATAAAAGTAGGGCCATCATCAGAATATTCTGTCGGTTGATCGCCGGTTGTTGCTCTTTTCTTCTCAAAGGCCCTTTAAAAAAGGAAAGAGGCCGAAAGTCACATAAACTTACTTAATAATAATAAATGAAACTTAATATTATGTGCCAAATCATCATCAGTACGTATTATAAACTTACTTAATAATCAACATCTTAAAGGTCTCGGATGGTTGTCCATGCAAAGAGTCCAACCAAAATACTTTCTTCGTGGTCGGATTGATCGCTGCTAGCACCCAATGTCTCCTAGAGATCGAGAGACACATCATTATTAACAATCACAACATGCATCATAACCAAACATATAAAAATGCAATTGTATTTGGAATCGTAATATTAATTATATATTACCCGGCTTCATTATAAGGGGCAAAAATGAGCTTATTGTTTTTCGCCAATTCCCCAGCAATATAATTTACACGTTCTTCATACGAAAACATCTCGATATGCATAGATAAAACATTTGGGCACATGAATCCGTATTGAGGAAGTGGATTAATATTGGTCTCGGCGGGGATCACAACCGAGTTCAAGTACCTACATGCCGGTTTTAATTCCGATATTATAAACACTATATCTTACTTAGTCAGAATATTAGAATACTGCATGATTTAATTTATTAAGAAACTTACTTCATCCAAACATATAGGTGTTGGACATCAATCTCGTCAAGGCCAGCCCAAACGGCTAGCGTATCCCAATCCAGCATTGCTTGGCGTTCTACCCCTACAATATCATTCTCGAGCGGAATAACTATTAATTGCTCGCTTGCTATGCGTCTCTCAGCCTCCTTATAAAGATCCAGCATCGCCACCGTTCGTACTTTTTCCATGTAAACGTTCCCATGATATTTAGTACCGGATAGACTCCTGACCTCTTTCAGCTTGGGGAAATGATGCGGTGTGCTACCTTTCACAACCTACATGTGGCTAACTAAATTAAGTTGCTCTTTCAATGATGAGGCGATAGTAGAACTTAAAATAGAAAGAGAGTTGATTAAATACCTCATCAAGTTGTTGTTTTGACGAGGTAGTAGAAAGATTATTGTCTATCGAGTTAGACTTATCCATGTTTTTTGTTACCTACAAAACAAAAATAAAACATATAAATTTCACTATTTATGAAGGTGATGAACAAAGACAAAAGGCGGGTTAAATTAGATGTATTTTTCTAACCCCGTCTACATTCTGTTGAATTTTACAATCACGAGCCAAGAAAATGTGGCTTTGAGGCCATTGGACAAAACATTTAACCGCATCTGCCAGTATTACTATGTCGTCGCGGACTGGGACGGGCAGTTTACGGGTTCCATAGCCCTTCACGACTCCCACTATCCCCACTTTTGCATGCTTCGGCAAGAGTGGTACGCCATGAACCAAGATGGTTTCCGCTGAGTCCTTGGGCTTTGGGCATACGAAAGCCCGAGCAACAATCACATTCTCTTTTAATGAAGGGTCGGCGAGACGAACAAGCCTCCGCTGTTTTGTGGCCTGAAGAATACACCTTATTTACTAAATACCAAAATATAATAGATATCATAAATGATCTATATTGAGTATATAATGTAAAGTTAGTTACAAGTATTTATTGTTGGTGGGTAGGCTATTATACCTTATCGGCTTGAGGTATCAAAACCTCAGCAGCATTAGGTACCTCACCCGTCTCCTCAAGATGCGTCCCCTTTTCCGACTCATTTACCTAATAAAACAAACCAATCAAAGGCATGGCTGCTAGAAAGAACAAATGCAGAAAAAAAAAGAAGAAGTCATATTTACCTTACCGGCTTGAGGTATTAAAACCTCGGCAGCAGTACGTACCTCAACCATCTTCTCAGCCGTCTCCTCATGTATTGGCAAGGTAGTAGTGTCTGCCTCTTGGCAAATCTGTTGCACTACCTCGCCCTTTTTAATGACATCCTCCATCATCTTCAATTCTTCTTCGGAAGGCTTGCCTCCAGAACTCATCTTCAGTATCACGGAGGCCAATAACTGCACCTGCACGCCCAAAATGTAGAATCAGCAATTTGTTAAAACAATAACATGTGAATTTTAAATGACAATAACAAATGGTATACGTACCATGTCAGCCTTCCCCTTATTTTTCTTCTTCTTGTTCGAGCTAGTTGTTCCATAATATTTCGTGACTCCGACATGTAATGGGACGCCCCTTAATCGACCTGGATGCTCGGGACGGCCGATCGCTCTAGCAAGAACGTCGTCACGACCACTCGGAGTGAATTTCCCTTCCGCAACCTCCTTCAGAACATTCTCCTATAATATATTAAATAAACTTAATTTAATTTTTGTTACTAAAATAAATAGATAGTTAGACATACAAGAATTGAACAATAAAGTTATTAAAAACCCGTCTTAATAAAAAAAATACTTACTATGTTGGCCAAGACTTCCTGATCATATTCGTTACATGTTCGGGATCCTTTAGGCGTGTGCCCTTCTTTATAAGTTACGTGCCGATTCAAGTCGGTCACACCTTTTGACACCTACACGTTAACTAAAAAATAATATATGTATACATGTATATCAAGTCCAAGTATGATTAAAAAAATCTAATATATAGATGCTACTTACGAGATTTTCTTCTATCAATCTGTAACCGCCTCGAGAACCATAATATACCCCCGCTTCTGTGAGATGTTAGCACGATTTCTGGCGCTAACGCTCTTCAAATCATATAAAATCGCAAGTAGATGAGACAATTAGAAAATTATAGATACAAGTAGAGTTTTAGAAAAATGTAACCTGAAACTTTTAGAAAAATGTAACCTTAAGTAGAGTTTTACAAAAATGTAAACATATGACATGGATACTTAACCTGAAACTTTTCAGTAGCTCGTTTCGCCTTATAATTATCCCATTGTTGCTGAGTGATGTGGGGGTACTTTGTCGGTGGGCTCTTATGCATCTGCCCCGTCTCCTTGTCGACATACAAGTGTCATTTGGCAAGGTCACACCTCCACTGCCTTAAGACTGCCGCTGCCTTACGTAATAGATACTTATCATGGCAGTCTGGAATATCGAAAGCTTCCTGCATCATCATCATATATACTAATCAGCGGCTGTCTAATATCATACCTTTACACGAACCTTTATACGGCTTCCTGCCTTATGTAATAGTAACTTATGCAAAATAAAATGGTGTTTAGCTAAAGATATTATCATACCTTTATACGTTTCAAGAGTAAGTTCTGCAATGAAGGATTTATATTCCTGAAATCATCTAAATATATAGGCACAAACTGTTTGGTTGTAACTCCAATCCAAGTGGCTAAATGGCTAGCATTTGGACCAGTAGGAACACCTTTCACACTCCATTTTATTTCCATCGGCGTTTTTGCCGATATAGCTGCAAGGGCTGCAGAGCACTTCGAAGCACCCCTCTCACCAGGCTTATCCTCCTTATCATTGTTGTCTACTCTTTTCCGTTTTTCACCCATGATAATCCTAAGACACTAAGACCTTCAAAATAAATGAAATAGTAACGGAACAGAGTCATGCATACAGCGATTCTAAAACCCTAAGACCTTGAAATGAATGAAATAGTAACTGAACAAATAAAGAGTCATGCAGAGATTCTAAAACTCTAAAAACTTAGAAAGGAATGAACCTACATGATAAAGAGAACGATAAATAGAAAATGAAAACAAAAAGATGAACTTCAATCTTAAAACCCTAAAGACGAAACACAAAAATTACCTGATAAAGAAAATGAGAACAGGGGGATGATAAAGAGAACAGGATGATGATCACGAGTACGAGGAGGATGATGATGATACTAAACAAAAAGATTTGTGTTGTAAACGAGGATGATTGTAAACGAGGAGGATGCTGATGATAATGTACGTGTGTAAAATTTACTCTATAGGATTGTAAATTATTTTTTATTAAGAGAAACTAAAGGGTTTATTAAGAGAAACTATTGACAACGGTTATCCTACAACCCACCGTTGTTATAGAGTAATAACAACGGTTAAATAACACCCGTTGTAGAAAGTAATAACACTAAGACAACGGTTTATTTATTATAAACCGTTGTTGAAAGTAATAACAACGGTGAATTTCTGAAACACCGTTTTTATAGATTATGTATATTTTTTTTAATTTTTCAGATACGCGCGCGCGGTATTAAAATTTGAGGCACGAAATAAACTCATTAACTTTGCTCTAAATTAATTTATTTAACTTTGCTCTAAATTTAATTTAATTTATTTTACTTTGCTCTAAATTTTATATTATAGGCGTAAGTTACGTGTAATTATTAGCTCGGATCGGGTTTGGCCTGGGAATCAATTCCAATCGGGTTAGATTCGGCGGGTTTGTAATTAATAACTTTATCGATCGGGTTAGTTATTAATTATTTTTAGTTTTTGGTTTAATTACCTCGAATCGGGTCATTTTCTTTTTAATTAAGGAACTGGTTATTATAATTATCATGCATCACTAGTTAACCTGAAACTAATCGATCGGGTGGCCAGGCCAGCAGTTACGGATCGGGCAATCCACTTTCTAGATCAGAGCAAGCGTACGTAATAGCTACGCACTTCAATTCGGGTCGATCACTTTTGGGGAGGGTCGGGGGCACGTGTCATTATTAATTACCTCGTATATATATATGTACTACTTATTGATGATGATATATATATATATATATAATAATTAAATGATGATGACTTCCGGATCTCTAATTAACGACGCTCGTACTACAATTTGCAATAATAACAGATTCATCAATGCACATACATGCAATTCAAGTAAGGATTATATATACACGTACGTCAATGCAATGTTTCCCAAATTAAATAATAATGATATATATATATATATATATATATATATATATATATATATGGCCTGGGGGCGATCGACTTCGTTCATCCAATTCAAGTACGCTAATGAACGGGCCGTTTTTGCATCACAAACCTGAAACTGTCCGACCCAAAAGTAATTAGCTCGCTAGTATCGGGTTATTTTATTTAATTCGATAGAAATCATTATTTATTATCCGCGTGATGATTATTAAGTATCATTTTCGGGTCGGATCACTTTTAATTATTAAGTATCATTATTAGTATACGTGTGTTACTTCAAAATAACCCTAAACCCTAAACCCTAAACCCTAAACCCTAAACCCTAAACCCTAAACCCTAAACCATAAACCCTAAACCCTAAACCCTAAACCCTAAACCCTAAACCCTAAACCCTTTTTTATATACTTCTAATTAATAATACATCAAAATATTGAACATCAATTCAAACGCTTTAAACAACATTCTTTCTCATTGATTTCATTAGGAATAACCTAGATTTTATAATAAAGTACATTACATTCATCCGACATCAAATAAATAAAGATGTTAAATAATCCGGAACAATCCCGGTTAAGTGTAAAAAGCTTTTCTCACACTGCCACCAACAATCCGGAACAATATTGATGATACTGATGACTTCCGGATCATTAACCTCGTATTTTGCAATAACAGATTCAATGCCTGCAAGTACACGTCTTGCATGTGGAGATAAGGTAGGACGGGTAAAGCTCAACATATCTCTTGCGGCATCCAACCTCCGAGTATAAGGCCGACGTGGGTAGACAGAGGACGATGATGATGACGACGCTTGGTTGACAAGTCGGACTGCTTCACGCCTCTTAATCCAATAATCCCTTCGATGTTCAATGGATCCTTTAATCAATGGGTGATGATCAGCGGGAACTACGGCAAGAGCCTCCTCCTCATCTGCAATCAAGTTTGTAAGGGTCGTTTCATCGTTGGGAAGGTTAACTGCTGCCATTGATGATATTAATTTTAGGGTAGTTATGTAATATTTAAAGGAGGGGTTTTGAGGCTATATTTATAGAGGGGTTATGCTGCCATTGATGATGCTTTAATCAATGCTGGTTCTGCTGTTGTTTATTCACGGGTTTGGACTGCAATATCTTTTAATTAAAAATAATAATGTTGAGCAATAACAACGGTTATTGGTACAAAAACCCGTTGTTATTACGCAATAACAACGGTTATTGGTACAAAAACCCGTTGTTATTACTAACCACAACGGTTTTCGTTATCACAACCGTTGTGATAGGGTTACTGCACATTGCAGTAAATGCATTGACTGCACATTGCAGTAAATGCATTGACTGCATATTCACACATTTACTCAATCAATAACGTACTGCATGCATGTGAATGTATAGTCGTTTGGGGAACCAATGCATGCATGTGAATCAATGCCTTCATGTGAACCAATGCATGCATGTGAATAAATAACTCCAATAAATAACTCTCTATAAATACAGCCTCAATACAAGCAGGTTATCAACCACAGACAAAATTCCCAACTCTAATCAATAACATATTTGCTAAACCATACAAAATTTCCCAGCCTCAATACTAACATCAACCATACAAAATGTCTGGAACTTTTACTAACCCATATGCTTGCATCATGAAAGAAATGCCTTGTCATATTGAGGGTGGCTACGTTGTGTGTAAAAGTTACAAAAAACTCCGTGATACGCTTATTCGAACTGGCTATTTAATCAGGAAGATGTGGCCAAATTATCATCGCAGGCACTTTACAGGGGAACTCGTTTTCGAGTTTGGGATGTCGGATGCTCATCGTGCGTCCGCATTCAAACTGGCAAGAATGTTTGACAAGGCCGGGCATGGGAGACAAGATTTTATTGAGGGCACGGACCACAAGCCTGGGCCATATCTATGGGTGGCTTCCGAACATGAGCGTTACTGTTTCCCAAATGGGGTCGACCTCGTTGAAGTGACCCAGGTAGAGCAGTGGGAAGGGTTGGCTCTGGCCGAGGCTGACCCGATTGATGCATATGCTCTAGCGGTGGCAGCTATCCGGGAGATTTACCCGGACTCCATTTAATTTGTTGTTGTTGTTTGGTTGTAGTTGTTTGGTTGTTTGGTTGTTGTTGTTTTGGCGCCATTTGTGTGTGGCGCCGTTTGAACTTATTATTTAATAATATTAATGTTGATACGTTAATTTGTTTTTTTGACTTAAGTTT
>JAIUZE010005950.1:0-29755 GCA_022085475.1 Heliosperma pusillum
GGAGGAGGATTTGAAGACAATCAGATGACACATGGAGGTGGTTGAGTTTGTGATAAGCTGCCCATCTGACAACCGCTCTAATACCCGCTGCTTCTGCCTGGGAAGCATTTTCAGCCTGGATCTTCTCAGCATGACAAAATATGTGAGTTTTGTTGTCATCATATACCACCCAACCGATAGATGCTTGTAGACTTGGCACCCAGCTTGTATCCACTTTAATGCGATATATGGGGCCAGAGTTACCATTACCTATCAGGAAGAACGGATAGTAATTTCTAATCCTTTCCTTCAGCATGATTGAATTTTCAATATCCTCTTTAGAGGCTTTAAATTCATTTTGATTACGGATATCGAATGCCTGAATGACTGATTGTAACTCCTATTCCTGCATTCTATAGAAGTGATGTACCGAAAAATCAATATGATCAAATTTAATCTTGTTCCTTATAGCCCATATAGTCCATATGATAGAAATAAAAGTAGTGATAGCCACCCCTTTATCAATATGATCAATATGATTTTCTATTAATTGGCTACGGAAGATGAGATATCGGCTAGCAGCAACATGTTGGTGGAGTACGATAGCTTGGACTTGAGCTTCAGCATGCACGACATTCGCATGACGCGAGACTCCCACAAATCAACAAGACATATGCTCTGACGAGTGACAGGACAAGATGTACTTACGCTACCGGGACGTAGAAATAAAAAGTTGAATGCAAGTCAAACAGACTTGCCTCGAGTAGAGATAAATCTCCTATATCTTGAAGAATCAACTAGACAGGCCAAAGAACCATGACCCGAAAAGCCACGCCAGTAGACGGGCCAATACACAAACTGCTCCTCAACCAAACACCTAGTCAAAGACACCACAAAAACCCATCTTATAATGCAACCAACATAGACCGGACACATTCTCATCTTGACCTTATTCTGATAATAGAATATTTGTTAACAACACTAAGAGTTGGTGTAGCAAAAAGGGTCAAAGATCAAATCATTAATATCATCTAAGCAAAGCAAAATACAAAAACTAATACAGAGTATCTAGCAACTTTTGCGATTTTATTCTCTTTGATCAATTATAAGATCATTAACAAGTCTAAGGGTACATGAATCTGCTAATAATGTTACAAATTGCGGTTTAAAGACCGCCTTTTGCTTAATGGAAAAATTAGTTTATACACTAAAAAAACTACTGGTACAGTACTTGATTTCAAGTGTGGTTCATACATTACTGATTAAATTAAGGAAAACTCTTCCGTGTTATACTAACCTCCTATAATTGGTCACAAATTCTCATTGAAGACGGATACTATTCGAGTATCCGTCACAAGCTAAAGATAGATAATGCCTCTCTCACAATATGTAAGTGGGGAGGGCAAATGGAGCCTCCCATTTGCCCTCCCACTTGCATATTGTGAGAGGGGAACTATCCGTTTTCAGCTTGTGAGTTGTGACGGATAGTGCCCGTTTTTAGTGAGACGAGGTGATAATTGATAAGCCAAAAGAGCTTAGCTAAACAACTAGAGACCAAGGGCCTAGAAAGAGCCAATTTGACTTGCAGAAAGCAACAGTTCACCACCTTACTTGGAGGATTGCTGATTTATTTGTCTCTGTTTAAGGGAAATTTTCGGAAAGCCGAGACACTCAACGTGGTCGCGTTTTTGTCACGGCCGATTTTACATGGTATTAAATTACGGTATCAGTAATAAACACTCCATCGACTAATATTAAAAAGAGCGCGTATAGAAAAATAAAAAATAAATAATTTAGACGATGCATAGAGTTTATGATTATATGTCCTGTCATTGATTTACTTGAGTAACAATTATGTTGTTGTTCTCCTAAATTTAGGGCATATCACAAACACCATCTAAAATTTGGTTATCATATAACTCAACTGACAATTATGTAACATTTTTCATATATACTCCATAAAATTAACATTCTTCGTTGTTTTTATCTCTGCTGTCGTTCCTTAATTCTATCCCAACTTTTATCCTTTATCGTTTAGGTAGAGGAAGAAGGTTGGGGTGGTATTAAGGCAAGACAATCAGAAAGATGGAAGGTACAAAATCATCAAACAATTCATCCATCATTGAATTTGACAAATATGAGCAATTCAAGATTGAAATCATCAACCATCTCAAGTTGGATCAAGCAAATTTTGACAATGCATCTCGATTTTCGACAGCTAACAGCAGCCCAACTTCTAAGCATATATCTACAACGTCCCCAGCACCTAATACGTATACAAAGACAATAACACCCTACGTAAAAACAGTGCCGTATCATGGTCGTCGTGATCGTGGTCGTCGTAGTAGTAGTAGTTGGTCCTTTGATATCGACGAAGATGAGCTAAAGAGGAAAAAGAGGATTGTTACCTATAAGACATACACCATGGAAAGCAAGGTGAAAAATTCGTTTAAAAACGGGGCTCGTTGGGTTAAAAACAAATGTTTAAGAATGGTTCATGGTTATTAATTAGTTGCATGTACAATTTAAATTCCATTGCACTTAATTATATTTTCATAACTAATTCCTAAACAATTGTTGTATTGAAGTATTAATTCAAGGCAATTTGTAAGCTTGGGATGTAGATGTTGTATCAATTAGGTTGCATCATGAAGATGTAAATTTTTTTAACATGTTAATAGATCAGAATCATATTGAGGTAGTAAAGATCATGAGGAAAAAGGAAAACATACAGACTACAGTGCATTAATTTTGTTACATTTTGACGCCCGGTACCGGCTGTCTTTTGCCTTTTTTCGCCTTCTACCGTCACAATATTTACCATTTATTTGCTAGACTAGATAACATGTGATACAGAACTGTCAATATGAAGCAAAACAATGGAAGGATAGGAAATGGAAGAAAAAAAAACGAGCAAAAAAATATGCACAAAAATCACGAGAAAAGGGTAGTTTTCTGTACAAATTATCAGGCATCTCAATGTACATCTTTGCTACTAGAAAATTTGGGCATCAAACTGTAATGAAGAAATAAATTTGACCGGAGCATCAAATGATCAGGCTCAAGTATTGGTTATCCATAAACGATAGGTGGATATAGCAATATAAATACTCGAAAGAAAAAAAAAATATGATTGGTTCTTCACACAGCAGATGTACCAAAATCACTCCTCGCTATTAATGTCCCTTCATCCAATGTACAATAGTAACGTAGTAGTTGATCGGCTGCAAGTACAGGACACAGTATGACGTCAAGGGGTAACTCTTTTCTGGAAGGTTTCAAGTTTCTGTCCTATCATGGAGTGTCAAAGTACTGGGTCGTGTAGGAGTATAATATACACGATACAGAGTAGAAGCCAAAAGTTGAAGTCATCGGAGATCAACCACATCGAACTTCAATTTAGGGTTAATATAGACATGGGAACAATGCTCATAAAGAGAGCTGCCATCTGATGGTTCCTCATGAGGATGAAAGCCTCGCTGGTCACATTTTCGGATGACAGAAATGCCACCTGGATCCGACAGGTGAAATATCCCATGTGTACTGCAGAGGTGCATCAGAGAAAACACATTAGTCCTGAATAAAATCTTAGAATTAGTTTGGGGATAAAGATAGTCTTACTCTCATGTTGTATATTTAACCCCAAAGCTGTCTTTATTTATATAAATGATTTGATAATAGGTATACAAAATAGGCCGATGAAAAAAAAAGATGCATACCTGGATGAATCTGTAGGTGCCATGACAATTGCAATTGCTTCCGGTAACATAATCTACCATGCCACATTAACAAAGAAATATTCAATAAGATATTCATGATAGTCCAAATACAAAAGAGTTTTTAGATTGACCCGAGTACTGATTCAGAGTACATAAAGCGAAAGCAGTTAAGGGAGTCTTTATCCTTAAGACCATCAACTTCCAAAGCCAAAGTCTAGTACACGCAAGTCTTTGGCTCCTTTGGAAATGGAATAAACCTAAACCGAGCATAAATAAATTTGTAAATTATACTTGTGGGCCATATGCCCATAAGTCTACCCGTAAAACTGGATTGAAAGTTCGTAGGTCCAAAACTTTTATCATCTTTTGCAACATCAATAACAGCTATAATGCCAACAGGCTACAAATGACAAATATTAAATTACAACAAAAGTTTTACTAGATACGTAGGCATCAAACCAGTACACAGGTCATTGACTCAGAAAAAAAAAAAAACAGGTCACAAAATATTATACTCTTATAAGAAACAATGCTTCTCTTTACCTGATATGAGTAATGAGTGTGCAGATCAACTGATGACATGAAGCATGTTTGGGTAGGGTGTGTCTGTAACCAGTAAGACAGCACAGAGAGTATTAGACAAAGAACCAGAAGCTAATGAAAATTTGTCAATCATTTTCTTTCACAATGGCATTTTATTTTTGAAAAGAGGCATCTAGTTCAAACATATATATCCCCACAGTGAGGCATTTTTTTAATAACTTACATGGATCCATCCAAGGGGAAATAGTGATAATCTGTCCTGAACCTCGAAGATCTCTTCCTCGTTTAGTGTCTGACACTGTAAGGAGTCGTGAACAATTTTGCTCTAATTAAGAATTTAAGACGGAAGATAATGTAGCAGAAAACCAAGAAGGTGAACAAGAAGAACAGGCAATGGTTAATAAGCATTATCTTATTGACTCTCTTCGTGAAAAGTTTGTGAAACTGAAATCAAGTCTGCTTCTACAGGTCGATCCTCATTTTTTTTGAGAGCTTGTATATAAAATAATACAGAACACAGTGTTTAGGGTAATGACAGCATGTTCCTGGCTCTACATTGGTTCATAAATTCCCTGCATTTCTACCTAATACAAACAGAACAGACCATGCAAACACAAAAGAACAACATAGTTTCCTCAACCTAGGTTACCATCTCCCCTAATTTATTCTCCGTTACTTAAGAGCTAAATAAAAGTGGGCCTTGTATTGTCCATTTCATAGGCCTATCAGTTGGCAGGAAGTATGAATTATAACAAGGAGCAAGGTCGACGATCCAGTAGTCTCTAGAACTGAAAAAGAATCCCGTAATGGACAAAATGATTTAGAAAACGTACATTCAGGGGCGAACTGTACAAACACTGGACACCGTGCTCCCAACATTTCCTCCACTAAATTGATTCCTCCAGATACCCCCTCCCCCCTCTCTCTCCTTTTTGAGATAACTACTAACCTCTCTTGATCCCCTTCCTCTATCCACCACCGCCCTCGCCTCCTACTTCCTTTATTTTTTTCCTCCATGGCTCCCATACTAACTACACAAAAGCTCACAAGCCAAGGAAGCTCATATCGACAATTCATATATAGCAAAAGAACTATAAATCTGGAATCTAGACCCAATTTTGCCACTCTTCTTATTTGCCCTTTCAGCAACCAGACGACAATGAACACTTTCCAACTAACTCATTGGATACACAATCAAATATATACCACCAAATCAATCTAAAACTAACCAGTCAAGAAAATAAGCGGATAACGAGAACAGATATCAACTCACCGAATCAGAAGTTGATTCCTGTTTTGGAATAATCAAAGATGTAATGTGAAACACCCTGTTTTCCTGAAACAAAACATCAACGTAATATTGACGATCAACGTATGGATATAAAAGTGATAAAAGAATTGCAATATAACTCTTGTTGTTGAAGAAAACCTACCAGTGAACCTGCTAAAACTCCACATGTTTCCAAATTTTTTACTGTGTTTTTTTGGGCCAGTCTTAAGAAATCTTCCATCATCTTTACTGGCTGCAATGTCAGTAATTATCAGCATCCGTATTAAACTATAGTAAAAAAAGAAAAAAAAGAGGGCGAAAGCACTTCAAACCACTCAACCACAAAAACTATCCTAATAAATTAATACTTACTATGTGCAAATCTTGAAACGAATTAGGATTCCGTATTCCGTCCTCTGAAGATTTAGCGTGTCCAGGTCTTGGGTCAGCGACCCGAGATGGGGAAATAGGACGAGCTACAGGTTGCACTTGAGCAAGTACAGGAGGCGGCACTGGCTGCCTTATAATTCCCGGCATATCCTCTTCCCGAAGTGACCACCTACCATCATCCAAAGAAAGAATAGCATCCATGTCTTGTCCCATAAATCCACCCTTTTGAGCTTGGACTTCACTTGGCCTATCTTGAACGAGTCTGTAACCATGAGAAATCATTGTAAGACTTTAAATATTTTGTAGGCTTTTCCGGAATATCAAGTTTGAACAACGCCCACTTGAATACCCTTACTGAAAATGGAATCATAGAAAAGACCAATTCGAGAATACATCTGAATCTAACCTCAAATCTTCAGATGAACTTATGTCAGCATAGCTTGGATAAAATACCTGGAAAAAAAACATGCAAGGAATAAAAGTGTAGAAAATAAATGAATTTTGTCACAAGGAAAATACCCACAACTATTCACCTTAATATTTGCATTTGGCTTCTGCCACTGACTTCGGAGTCCACTCGGACCTAAAAGCGAGTGTCTCGACAAAGTTTCCTGCTTTGGAAGTGGCACAGAAAAGGACCTGTAAAATAAAGTTTAACAAAGGATAAGGCATCGAAGAGCCAACAAAGAAACCAATATAAAAAGGAGCTGTAATAGAAAACAACCAGATTGGGAAATCTAAAAGAAATTGCTACATGCTAATAGCCCCAGTACACTACTTTAATAAACATTTTCTCACACATTTATAAAAGAAATTGAATTGAACTGTGATGGATAAACAAGGAGAAACGGCTCCTGCAACGATGGGTTCCACTTAAGCATGAAAGTGTTGTACAACTTGTACTGAATTCAATAGGTCTACAGAGAAAGGTAAACTACATCAGAGCAATAAATAATTACGTAGTCAACAACTTTCTGGCAGATATGGCACAGAATATGCGAGATATGACCAACAAAAAGAGCTAAATATTGATCATGTCAGTTACACGGGCAAATAGTTGCCTATCTGCGAGACGATATATAATTCTGAATGTTCAATCACTGACTTGTAAGAGAAAACAGTCAAAGTGGGCCTCACTTATTAGAACAAGGGTAAGAATGCTTACATACGTTAACAAAGAGAAAAGGCTGTCTTTAATTAATGTCTAAATATACTTATTTTGTTGAAAATTACACTTACAGCTTTGCAAATTGTTTCTCAAAGGGCATATTGGTTGATGAAACAGTTTGAAATTCGTTGTTTTGATTCCATGAGGACGTTAATGTCTTGCTTGCTGGTTGTAGCTGCACAGAAAACATATTTTAAGTCCTACAAGTGAAAATAATAGACGGTGCTAGATACATTAAATGATCGTTTTCCTCCAATACCTCAAAAAAAGCTCTGCCCAGTGCAGAGAAGGTAGGGTCAGTGGTGTGCAGTCAAAACATTTCAAAGTTATTGATTGAATAAAATGATAAAAGCAAACTCTAGGCAAACATATTGGACACTGGGCACCTTAAGACATACTACAAGCAGCAATTGAACAGAATAACATACTTAGGCAGGGCCGCAGGGTAAATTGCCCACCTAAAGACAGTCATACCAGTGCAAGCAGTGTATGACAACTAATGTATAGTTGGATTAGTTGCCACTCAGCTGACTGACAGTTACTGGCCTTACCAAACATTATCAATCATGAAACAACTCTCAATTCCTATTTAATCACTTCAACGTAACTCCATACTTAACTAACTCTTTACTTCACACTTTTAATTCTAAGCTCAGAATATTATAATCCGGATGAAAACGAAATCAGCAACTAATTAAATCATGCAAGACCAATAACAGTACGAATTCGACGACACCAGGTCATCAAACTAACCGTGGAGTTACCAATCAGCAAACACACAATACTCAAAACATATATGGTTCAAACAACATCATTGTAGCATTATTATTTTTCAAAATTGGAAGTCGTTTATGAATGCGATGATTCATGTCAGTCATAAGCTCGGTGTGCAATAACGAAGAATACCTGTTTTCCTTCGGAACTATGAATACTGGTAGAGGGCCATGCCAAAGATGTATGCGAGCCATACGATGTCATCCCTTGACCATTAGATTGGTTTTCTTGAGCATCTACATGTGTCTTGTTTAATTCACTAATTCGATACTGAAACTCAGGCTTCAAAGCCTCCAGTTCGTCCATAACATCCAGCAATATCTACCGTAGTAGGAACCACACGAGACCAGTCAAGATATACAGATAACTGACAGCACCTTCTAAAACTAATAAAGTGGAAAATGCAATAAACAGTAAACCTTTTTAAAATGTGCCCTTTCTCTAGGATCCGAAGAGTGGTAGTCCTGATGGGAGGGTATCGTTTCAGACACCAAACTAAAAAAAAAATAAAAATAATAATAATAATAAGTTGCTAATCAAGTTAAGGATCTCTTGTGAATTAACGATGTGAAATAGGAAGGCACATCATGCAAAACCTACCTGGAAAACCTGATGAGCATTACATATAAGTCGACTATATTCTTCTCTCGTCTATATACATCAGCCTGGAAAAAAACTGTGTCATGTCACATAGATTACAGATAAGCACAAGGTTCACCATCAGGTATCAAACACAATTTTAAATAAAAGTTGCTGAAAACAAGCAAGAATACACTTGATTTCTAAGTCATGGGTGTGGCGGGAAGTCAAAATTAATTATACTCGTATACAAATAACAAATCAGCTTGAACTAACTTGAACCATGTGCCCATGGTTAGGTACTATCCAGTTCCCGATCAAACACCGTACTAGAACGTGGGACACGGTTTGATTTAGCCAACCAAACTTCAAAACCCCAAAACCATTTCCTTGTTTGGTTAGCAAGTATAGCAAGGAGCCAGGGATACTTCCTAAACTACCCACCAACTCCAAGACCATTAACAATTAGGGATCATTCAGATAAAGGGATGCAATTTTCATTGTTTGGTCAGCAAATAGGATTTAAGGCCGACGGGGGGACTCATTATCCGTCGAAATATCAAAACTATCCAATATAGAAAAGATTTGGAGGGAGAATCCTCTTACTCCATTCCCTTCCCCTCCTCCCCTCCGCTCCCCCTACCTCGCTTTCCTTCCCCTCCTCCTTTTGTATCCAAACACGAGGTTATAGTCGCTAACTCCAACCTCAATCAAATATGCAGTTCACCTACGTGATCAACAATGGTGTTTTTACAGTAATCTGCAATTGGACAAATCCGAATAAAGCAACATATCTTGATTGCTCTTCTTCTCACATTTCCAACAATCATAACAATACGAATCGATATCTTACATGCACAACTGGTAATTTAACATCCAACCCATCAAATAAACAAGCAATAACCGAATCACATTCAAGTAACTTCACAAAATTATCAATACTCCTTACATTTCACTAACAATAGTTCAATTCGATACGACGATACCAACAATTTCTTCGCCCTAATTTAATCATTGCTAAAACAACTAAATTATCAAAATTTCCTCCTAAAACTTCAATCTTTAAGAACACAATTCTATGTCAAAACGCAACATTAAAAAAAGCGAATTTTAAGTAAAACCCTAGAAAAAAAAGGGGAGGATTAGAAAGCAAACCCTTTTGAGAAGCGTTTCGGCGATTCGATAATAATACGACAAAGAAATCCGACGATCGACTTCAATTTTCCGGTTGATTGAATCCATATCAATCGGTTGCGAAGAATTGCGAGTCATAGCTTCTTGTACAAGCAACTGGTGATGCAGTTCAAGCAAGTGATTTCAATTTAATTGGGAAGAAATCTGAAGACTAACATACTGAGTAACATTCATATGTCGACATTACAGTTTTGTCAAAATCTTAAAACTAGCAAAGGTATCAAATAGACTTCTCTTCTTTTTTAGAGTTTTTTTTTGGCACAAATTCTGATTGAAGTTGAGACGGGTCAAATGTGATCATTTTGACGACAAAGGTAAACATGAGATAAATAATCGGTTATAGGCTTATAGCTTAAGGAAATGTTAATGATTATATTTGTGGTTAAAGTGGCCGTATTTGACCCGTATTCAGCTGAAGACGGAATTGGTCCCGTCTTCAATGAGTAACTTTTTTTTGGGTACATTCTTTTCTTTTTTAGAGTAACTTTGGTGTAAATTTGTGCTCATTTTGCACCTTATGCTAGTAGTCTCATATTAGAGCCGTAATTTCAAGTAACCGTGTCTTAAAACTAAAGTTGATTATCTTTTATGGGATAAAGAGAGATATAAGAGCGATTTGATGCTGATGGAGTTTGAGCTAGGTAATGAGTATCACGTCTCATAACTTTACAAACTAAGCTCTTCGACACGAGGATTAAAGTCCATTCTTAAAGCAAGGGTTTTGCTATTGCTGGAACAAAAAAAACACTACAAGTAAGGATTTTTGATTTCACACTAGACTCATTTAGCGACTTATACTCGTAATCTTGTAATAGTTTGCTCTTAAAGCAATTTTTTTGCTCTTGCTAGACCAATATTTAGACTCATTTACTTCAAATATTTTTTGTTAGAGATCGAAAGCGCTAATTAGTTTAGTCAACAACGTTACGTTTCAAGACTCACCGGGAGTGTAGGAATGAAATTCAATCAAATTGGAAGTTCAATTGTGAGTTCCTTGTACTCGTATCAAACAAAGAAATGAAATTTAGCCAATCACCTAATTATTGTATAAAACGATTTTGTAGTATATTTGTGTATCGTGAGACCACCTTAACTTTCACGTGGTTACGTGTTAATCCTTTTATTTAGTACGAGTACCTAATTAGTTTTAATAATAAATCACTTTGATATTGATCAGGACCGCTTTTTTAAATGAGACATTTTACGTCTCTGCGACCAAATTGTCAATAACCCTTATAAACCCGTTTATCCGAAGTAAAGAAAATTGTATCCTTAAAAAAGTGTGTAAAGAACATAATAATGAAATAAAGGAGTAACTTTTCATTTCAATATAATTTGCTTACATTTTGGTACATATAGTCATATAGATGCTGTTCTTCATCATTTTATAGCAAACCAATACAAGGCCACATAACCAAATAAAATAAAGCCATGACTTTTTTTTGTACAATTACCAATCTACTAATAAGATGCAAATCTTATAGGCAGTAAGCAGAATTAGAGCAATATAACCTTGATCAATATAATCTCAAATGTATAATTTTTCAAAGCCCTTAGAGCTTAAAAAATTAACACACTATTTAATTAAGTTGAAGAGAAACTTGATGCTTAATGTCATCTCCAATATGAAGAGTATGTAATCCAATAGGAATTCTTCGAATTCCGAATTCATCCGCCACGCTAAGATGCTTACATAAATGAACATCCATCTGAACTCGTTTTTGTGAACCCGCGGACACATGGACCTTCTTGAAACCGACAAGCTGCTTCTCTGGCATCCGGGTATCACCGGGTGGAGACGAGAAAACAAGGATGGTATGTGCCCCGTCGAGCTCACCCATGTTCTTCACGTCAATGTGAAGGCTTAGAGAGGGTGTGTCACAATTTGTATGTAATACTCTTATGGCATTGTTCTTGTTCAATGTGGTGATGTTTTTGGTAGCATAGTGGCTTGATAAGGGTACAATGACCTTGGTTGGAGCTTGGGCCAGAGTTTGGGTAAATCGACCATAGCTTAGCCCAAATCCGAAAGGGAACACTACAGGGCCTCTATAGAAACGGTAGGTACGACCCGGGTAGCCTGTACTTGGGTTGGCTCGCATGTCTAAATCCGTCATTGCAACCTTGGCTACATAGTCTTGTGGATACCATGTATTTGGTAGCTTTCCTCCTGTATAGAAAATGTAAGCATTCTTACAAAAATGTTTATCCATTCTAAACTGATCATTATTAAAACTCAAGTAAGACCGTGATATACATACAACGACTCCAATTCTTGTCAGACGTTTATTAATAGTTATAGAAACTATGTAGTACTCCGTATTATATACCCTGTATATATATAACAGTCTCACACAAGACTAACTACCCCGATCAATATATCGTCAATAATGGCAAATGAAACTCAATAGTAGAGTCTAATTTAGGCCTATAAGTCGAAAGGATTACTAAGTGGTGAACTCACCCGGAGTAGTAGTACCATAGATAACATCGGCAATAGCAGTGCCACCAGCTTGACCAGGATAACCAACCCACAAAATGGCACTAATTTTAGGATCATTTTTAGCAAAGGTGACATCCACAGGCCCACCACACATCAACACAAGAATGGTTGGGCCTCTTGAGGCCATAGCCACCCTTGAAATTAGCTCTTGTTGGTGGCCGGGTAATAGGACTGAAGTTCGGTCCCTGGCTTCGGCCTCAATTGATTGATCCAGCCCCATGACTAATACTGTTGCGTCTGCCTGGCTCGCTGCTGCAATGGCCTCCCCAAATTGCTGGTTACTGGGGCATGCTACTCCTGCACATCCTGCTTGCAGGACTGTCCTTGCATATCTTGATATGCCTTGGAAAGGAGATGTGTATCCACAGGCCACCCCTACCAACATTCAATGATTTGGACGTGACTATTGATACCTCGAATATTGTATAAAAACATTTTGATATGATATATAGACTAGTATAGACCCCGTGCAATACATGCATGGTATATAGATTTAAATTGACAACTCATTCATTTTTCACGTGATATATAGATGTAAAACAATAAGGTTAATTACCAGCATAGTTTCCGATCATGGTGGTCGTGGCCTGGGCGTTAGGCCCAATAACGGCAACAGTACGATGACGGACCGTGGACAAGGGTAATGACCCGACTTGGTTCTTGAGCAGAACAATCCCTTCACGAGCTGCTTGAAGTGCTAGATCTTGATGGGCCTGAGTACACACATCTCTAGGGCCTAAGTTTCCGAAAGGTTGTGCTGAAGGTTCGCCATCAAACATGCCTAGCCTCATTTGGACAGTGATGGTGTTCATCAAGGCCTGGTTCACATCAGCCTCTGTCACTAGACCCTGTCTTACGGCCCCTTCTGTATGCACTGCTAAGAATGGCCCACAATCCAAGTCTAGACCTGAAAATCATCAAACCTTAGCTTAAATGGGTATCAAATTCCGGTCTAAATCTCGAGCATATTGCAATATGTTCAAGACTGTCAAATGAGTTGGAGAGATACCCTATTTTAAAAGTTAGATTGAGGCCCCAAATAATAGAAAACTAGTTTTTTTAGTAAATGATACATGAACTTGGGCACTTGGGAAGTAAATGAACTTTAAAGGCCCCGGTTTAGTGAGCCTTTTGAATAGGATACGGCTCTAAATACGTTACATGTCTTCAACTAACGTGTTGACGCCATCAATTGCTTGTTCCAACATGATTTATACTAACCTGCTTTGATTGTATCAGCCGCAGCTTCCTCGGGTGTCCTTGTATAATGTTGGTCATCAAATAGTACACCAACCGAGTCACAGTCTGATACAATATACCTAGCAAAACAAATTAGTAATAAGAGTTATGTCAAACAACATTTTTCGATTTATACTTGTCAAGTTGTCATAGGTAAAGTAGCTGAGTTAGTTACCCATTGAGGTGCCATTGGCCGCGGATGGTGTTGCGGAGGATGTCGGGGTCCGCACAGGTGGGTTTACCGTTAACTTGATTGTAAGAGCACATCACACTTGCAACTTTTCCTTCTACTACACATGCCTTGAACGGTACGTTGTATGTGTCCTCCAAATCTTGCTTGCTCACCTAAATACATTTACAATTGAGAAGTTAGAACAACTTACAAATTTTAGACATTAACGTTATTACATCTATGAAGTTCTTAGCTTGAACTATGATAAGAAAATCTTGCACTAAATTCATAATAATGACTGTCAATTAAGTTAAAACAACGCGAACTATTTAGATAATCTTGCTTGTCAATTTTGTCACAAAGTTTCTTTTGGTGCCAATATCACAAAGTTAAAACACCAGATCTCGGTTATTATTTTATCATGTAGAGTCATTGAGAAGTGGTCATATGATTTTGGTTCCAAACAGACATTACCAAAACCCCAACTTAATTAAGGTCGTTAGCATAAAAATTGTCTTTTACTATCAAATATCACGAACGAAACCACAATTTTTGCAACAAAAGACAAATTATTAAAGGTTTAAATTGATTAAGAGATAAGTTGTATTATCAAACGTTTAATGAACAATGTTGCGTACAAGAAATGTTATAATTCAAGTCACTATTAGTTTGTAAATTAACATAACTCATATCCCTAATCCCTTTCATGTCAAGCACTACCATACCACTCCAATCAATTCAAGTTTGTCTTCTTGTCACACATTAAATTAAATCCCTTAAATTACAATTAATTGTTAACAAACTTGTGTCCCATAATAAGTCGAATCTAGTAGGACCAATCTAAAACTAATTTGGCACACACCTTTAAAAAAAATAATCTTATCCATTTTAATGATTTATGATAAGTTGTGCTATCAGTTTCACTATTTAAGAATAGGTAGTGGTCTTGTGGTGGATGACTTTGTTCTGTTTTCACCACATAAACTGTTGCACGCCTTTCTTATAATCTATGTTACTCCAACTCTTCACTTAACTGTCGCGTCGTGTGTCGGTGTTCGACACGACATGATACTAGGGCACTTCAATTTAAACCACAAAATAGAAAAATCCACCCAAAATAGCCGTGTCCGACACTCTGACATGTGTTAGACACGACATTGTGTCGAAGAGTCGGAGTAACACAGGTTATAATATAGCAAAACAATTTAGCCAGCTCAATTCCTTTTAGTAAGATCGTCTAAAAATAAGTTTATTGTCATATCACGCTAATTAAGTTTAAACGTGTTAAAGTAATTTGTTAGTTTCGATAGTTTCGTTTATACATAATAACCTATATATGATATTGAAAAAAGTATATAACACGGTTATATTTCTTATTTTTGAATATGGATATTAGATACTCGTAGCAGAATCCGAGATATATAAAGCATATAAAACGGGTTTAGAAGAGACGATAAAAATGAAAAGGTAGCTTACTTTAGCATTAAAGTGGAAGCGGTCATTGCCATTCCAATTATCAAGATCATAAGCAGTATAATGCTTGCAACAGGCAGCAACCTTCAACCTGTTTCCATAATTACCTTGAAGACCCGTGACATAGCTTGCAGCATATTGGGCTGATAAAGTCGGATCCTCTCCGGGTGTTTCTTGTCCTCGTCCCCATCGTGGGTCACGGAATATGTTCACATTTGGACTCCAATATGTTAATCCCGCTGTCCCTCCATTGTACATTGCTCTCGCTTCATCTGATACTGCCTGTATATATTAGAAAATCGGATATCATATCAATCGTTTTTTCAAAGGTGAATTTCAAGTAGCGCCATTTCGTCTAGGTTATTGAATTTAAGAAGACTGTCTTCAGGGCCGTCTTGCAGATTTCTAGACCTTTATAATATTTATTTTATAAATACAACAGAAAAATGTAAGAAAATCTGGTTCTGAACTTAAGTCCTCGTGGATAAAAATTCAATTACTAACCATTGAGACAAAAGATTTTATTGAGTTTTCATGATGGATTACACTCATTTATTTATCCTTACCTCACTTTTTTTTTGGAGGCCTGTGCAACCTTACAGGCTCAAAGACGCCCCCGACTGTCTTACTATAATACATTATGTTAGATTAGTCTTAAACATTTATATTCGATCAACTTTGAACGAATAAAGTTATTTGTCATGATAGTAAATAATTTTAAAGACACTAATTTTATTACAATAATGCCAAAGTGAATCAAAAATTGACTAAATTAGTTAGAAGCCATTGATAAAAGTCCAAAAAGAAAGGATTATATACATTATAAGTTCCAAAAAAGGTTAAACTAGCAAAATGTTGAAAAAGCAAGGAAATTACGTATGTTTTCATCAAACAAGTAATAACTTACAAGTATAACTAGTATGATGAAAAATATGAAATGATGGGGCAACAGAATATTAAAAAGATTTGGGTGACAAAAACGGGCCACAATTTTAAAGAAAGAAGAAGGAAGAAAGAAATAATGGGCATGCAAATTGTAAATACTTGCCCTTGTAAATACTTGCCGTTGTAAGTTGTAAGGTTGTATAGCATAGCAGGCCACACATCACATGCTATGCACTATTGTAAGACTTCTGAAAAGGGTTCATCAAAAAACCATTATTCATTATTCATTCCCCCTTCTACTCACTACCCACTCTATTGTTCTTGTGTTTTATGTTGGAAATTAAATACATTTCCTAATCTTAAATTCTTAATGTATGGTCATGGAAGGATCTTTTGTATTCCAAATTATTCGTCATTTGCGTAAGGTGGTTTTACAATAAATACAATAATACAGTTACAGCCTACAGGGTATTTATTTATCAGAGAATGCGCTAGAAGAACCTTTAATTACTTTCACCGTGATAGTTATGTAATATAACAATTGACCTAGTCGGAATCGGAATCGGAATGAATACTATTTAAGGCAAATAGATGAGAAATAAGTGTTACGTAACAAGATAAGGACACACTAGCTTGGGGGATTTTTAGAACAAATTCTTCTTTATATAGCTGTTGCTAGCTTGTTTGGCCTTTCAGGGACAAGAGATGATTAGGAAGCATTTTGGAAATGTCATTTCATCATGATCGAATTACAAATTACAAATTAAGTGGTGTAATAGTTGTAAGCAATGGCTTTATTTTATTTTGTTGATGGTTTTTTAGTTTTGTATGTAGTTCTTGTAAATAGTGATGTATCTTATTATATCTTTAGATTATTTATTGGCAACATTTCAAAGTCAGTAATTTATGCAACGGTTCTAAATTTATAAATTTATTGTTGTAGTTAAATTAAATGAACCATATACTAATACCGAGTATATATGAAAAAAATCGTTTTAAACTCAAAACAGTCCTAATTAAGAAAAGGGTATATTATTATAGGAACAAAGTCATAGACCATAGTACCCATTTTATTTTATTATGACAAAAAAAACCAATAAGTAAATATTATGTGCATTTCAGATTTTTAATGTTATACCAATCATAAAGCGCACAAGTCACGAGCTCTTGTAATATGTACTCCGTACTTCATTTTGACATACTGAAACTAGGCGATGACTAGGACTCAGAGTATGACAAATTGTAATAATAATTCTGGATTTGTTGACAAAAATGAACCACAAATATATACATCTTGTCATATTTCAATGCATTAATTTGATTCAAGCAAGTATATATGAACGTATGATACGACGACCCATAATCTATAGTTGTATTACAACATCCTTGATAATGACATTATAGACATTGCATGCTACTACATATATGTACAAATAGGCTTCTTAAAGCAAGATTCTCTCTTAATTTAACCTCACTTTGCAAATACGAGTTATGCAATAAGTTTTAAACATATACGGAGTACTCCGTATTAGCATCATCTGATTAATTTTGTATAAGACCGTCTTTTTGTATAATACTTGTACACCATATTTAGTTTTGTCATCAACTGATTTGTATAATTAACGACTTGATATTTGACAGGTTAGATATGTTACGTCATACTTAATTAAGTATTTGTGCACAAGTAAATATGTTGCCAAATTAAACCGATGGTGACATGTTGTAGAATTAAAAGCATCAGTAATTCACCTGACCAATGGCTTGCCAAAGAGAGGCATTGAATGAAGCCGCGGTAGTAATGACTTGAGGGAAGCTTGTAGCGGCCGGGAACGCACCTTGGAACTTGGTCCCGGGCCCTACGTTGGATACACCATGTAGGGCCTCGGACCACCACTCGTATCCTTGTAAGCCAAGACGTGGCACCCCAGCCGCATTATTTACTAACAACCTAACTTTTTCTTGTAGGTTCAACCTCCCGACTAAATCTTGCACACGTGCATGAATAGGGAGGCCAACCCTACAAAAACGTAGGGATCGGGTTAGCCCGTTCGTTGGGTCACAAGCGAACGGAGCTCGTGCCCAAGCACTAGTTATATTTGTAATACTAATAGAAACCAAAATTAGAGCAATGATTAAGAAAGAGTTTTTAGTATTAGTCATCTTGATTGTTTGAAAAGCTATTAAGTGTGTTGTGTTTGTATGTTTTGTGGAGTGTATGTTGAGGGTGTCTAGTGATAATGTGGAGATATTTATAGAAGGAATTTACGTAAAGAAATGGAAGAAATGATGATGATATACCATATATATTTCATGATTGGTTTTCCACGTATATATAATGTGATACTTAGCTTGTTTAAGGTATATGGGAGAGTGTACATCAATGGAAGTTGCAAGTTGTGTAAGAGAAAGAGAGAAAATGACATAAGAAGGATTTAAAAGAGTACTATAACGAGTGAGTGAGAGTAAGTAAGACATTTTAACACGCACTTAACCATTTGTGAATTGTGATTATAGTGTATGTAGTTAGGATGAACTTTGCTCAATTTACACCCTCAATGAAATAGTTGTAAATTAACTTTACTTTTACTCTTTGACAAATGACTCCATCCTTTTTTTAGAAGTTACCAACTATGACCTATCATCATTTCCTATAATATAATGGGCTAGATGCCTAGGATTGAAACATACCCATATTATGAACTTGATCGTGATATTAGAGTAAATGTAAATAATGTTATATAACACAAATTTTAGAGTAAGACGGTTAATAGCATTTTAGGGTCTGTTTCTATAAAGATAAAAATAAATTATCTATTTATTACTTTCTTCGTTCTGGTGATTTGTTTACCATTTCTATATTAGGTTGTCTCATTCATTTGTTTATCTTTCTATATTACAGATTTGAAAGGTAATCTATGAGTAATTTAATCACTCAATAAGACTATTGTCCACTTGTCATCCACCAAGTAATTTAATCACTCAATAATTCTGAGTAAAAGGTAAAAAGTGATTAATTATTTAGTTAAATAGTATAGGTGTATCATCGTGTAGCTCGAATAGTTTTATGGTTAGTGGGTTTATAATTTGTTAATCACTTGAGTATACATATATAGAGAAATAAGTTGGACGGGAGTATTAATTAGTTTAAGTTATAGTCCATATTTGATTTGTTTGATCATCTGTACACAAACGTATATTATACAGTTTGTACTACTGTTGGGGATCTACATTCTACTGCATGCGCGCTGCAGATTCATATACTCCAATTTTAGTATCACTTTCGTCTTTCGGTGCGTATATCTTCTACAATATATAATACCACTTTTATTAGCTTAACAATCTTATTAGGTGTCGCCCCTCGTCTACTGCATGCTTGCCTGCTTTGTTAATTAATCTATAAAACGTAAATACTATATATGTTCTATACGACGGAGTAGTATATCATAAGTTTTAATTAATGGATCTCAATCATTAAGTTACTCCGTAACAATTAAGCATATGCATGGACGCATGGTGGCTCTTTAACTAGGAGTTACTATAACTCCTAAAAGAATTTCCTTGGCATAAAGTAAATACTCATGCCAACTCTCGGCCCCGGCCCCGGCCCCGGCCCCATTGGTCGACCAATAGATTTGTTCAATTATATTTGTTCAACTATGACGTTAGACTATGTTTATCCTCAAATTCAATACAATCTTTATTAACAACGTAAAATGTGAGTATTATCTATCTTTAGAGTTGTGAAAAAACTCTCCACTTTATACTTTGCTTGAGACTTGTGAAAATCTAAGCCTTACTTAGGCTAGACTAGGGATAATCTCACCAGATTTTAACTGTGGGGTTTTTAGCTCATAGCCTTATCAATGGGCAATGGTTGACAAAGTGCACTTTATTAATACCAATATGATACTATCAAGTCTTTTTAGCTTGGTAACTAACTAAGGTAGTTACCCTTCTTATTCATCTTATTAAAAGTTGCGTTTTTATAAAAAAAATAATAATAATAATAATAACAATAATAAATGTCATTTTATATCATTTTAGTACTTTACCAATATTAATCACATTATCAATTATTTAAATAATAAAACTTTTTATCAAAAGAGTTGCAACTTAATGAGTTATTTTATTAGCTACCTTTTTAAGAATATATTTTTATTCTAACTACTTTTTCAACTAATTTGTTAAAATTGAGTCTAAAACTAACGATTGAAATGTCAAATTCTGATCCGACGTGTACACTTAACCCGTCTGATCGACCTGGTTTTTTAGGGTCAAAGACCCAAAAATCTCGACCCATGACACATTCGACCTGAACCCAAAATGACCAATTAATTTTGGGTTGAAACCTGACTCGCTCAGGTCGACCCATTGGGTAGAATTTTATATAAATGTTAGTATTTATATATTATATTTGAAATAATAATTAAAACATAGGCTTGTTTGGTAAATAACGGATTAATACTGGCAAAAGCATTCTCCAATCTATTAATTGAATATGTTGGTAGGAGCATCATATTCTAAAATCGTAAATTGCACGAAAATCTACTATTTTAATATGTATGTCTACCAAACACGCCAACCAATAAATTAATTGGTCGAAGGTGCTAAAAAGTCTCAATACGCTAAACATTTAGCAAAGTACTGCTTCCCAAACACCCTTATGATTAGTTTTAGTCCTTTAACCTGTATGACCCGATTTCCCGGCCCGGTCTATTTGCGGGTAATTTTTGTTTTCACTTTTGTTACACGAAACTACCGTTTCACACTTTCACATGTTGAGAAACTACTACGATTAATAACCTGGAAGGTCACGAGTGGGTTAAGAAATGAAGATAGAAAGCGACGAAAAGGCCACAAAATGGCGGCACAAATCTCTATTATTTGTTACGTGAAAAACGAAAACAGACGATTAGCTGCTACTCTTAGGTTTTTTTTACAGCACGTGACATTTCGCCAGTCTAAAACAAATTTCACTCACGGTTTTTACTCACTTTTTAGCAATACACTCAATTCCTCTTGCCCTCCTAAGCTAGTAAAACTCTCTCAGTCACCATCCATTGACATGATATATACGGTTTGTAGAAAATATTAACGTGTTTTTGTTTAAAACTCTTAGTTTGCATGGCCAAAATGGCTTACTATTTCAACTTTTGATTATTGAACTAGTCTTATATGTAAAGTTGTCTTACACGACAGTTTGTGTTAAATTTTCATCTCATAACTATAGTTCCTACTAGGGGTAGGTGGTCAAGCATACGGGTCGGGCTGGGAGGGGGGCTTGAGGGACCCCAAACCGGCCCGAGATAGGGGCCGGGCTGGGACGAGCCGAGCTAAAGGTGGTTCGGGGGAGATCTATAGGCGGGCTTAGGGTGGGTCTGGGTTGTGGGCGGGACGAGCTTGACATGGGGGGCTCAAAACTGGTCCGAGTTAGAGGACGGGCTGGCTTGGCCGGGGGCGGGTCGTTTGACCACTCCTAGTTCCTACTAGTTTTTGTTCCACAACTGGAAGCTACAATTAGGAAACGGTTATCACCAACAACTTTCTGATACGAATATGATATGGCGGAATACAAGGATAAGTATTAATTATATTTCTACTTTTCATATTATATAATATATGACGTTAGATTTAGAATTAGGGTTGGAGTTAGAGTTTCTCTAAGCCTAAGGTATGGGTATTATATATCTCAGCACCATATATATTTAAGTAACTCAACATAATTAATCAAACACATTTTTTTATGAATTATATCTCTAAAATCTGTCAAGTTCATGTAAAATGGTACTATACAAGAAGATAGTTATTCACTTAAAATATAATTTCCTAGCTTTAATTTTTTCATTTTCTTAATATCATGGTCCTAACTTAAACTTAGAATAGAATAATGATTTAAGATCTTTAATTTTTACTCATTTAAGGTGTAATTCGTGTCCTTGGTGTGTGGAACTTCACACCAATATAGAGCATATGCTGTTGCCTTTAATATTAAAATATGTCATCTATACAACTAAGCTAGTTGGAAAAAAGTTTTTACGCTAAAGATTTAAAGATTATTATTGATAAATACGTGATTTAAATTTACGTTAAGGTTTGAAGTTTCGAATGCAAATAAAATTGTATCACTCTCATTTGGCACTTTAAAACGGTGTCTAGAGATTTTATGTTGATTTATTGTGGATTAATGGTCACTTATTAACCATATATGAAGGTGACAGGTTCGTTGAGCTTTCAATAACTACCGAAACAGCTATAGTATGGTCCATCTTGTCTATGATATAAAATAAAATGATCCAAAAACCACTAATAAATATGTTACGTAGTATGAATCTATCCACATACATATCTTTGAGCAACAATGAAAGAAAGATTATGGGAGAACCTCAAAAGTGGGCCACACTAAGCTCATCCAAACCATAAAATTAAGATGAAAATACTAAAAATGTATTTAACCTCAAATGGGCTTATTACAAGTGGGAGGAATTAATGACAACGATTTGGGAAGGGATTAGGATTATCCAACCCAAGAAGCCACATCCATGCAAAAAGTAGATTGGTTAGCTAACTAATTTAGGACTCATCTCTTCAATAGACATGCTTTGTTACTTGTCATTTTACACTTGATGTCTATGGCTCTTGACAATTTTAAAATTATTTCTAGGATGATTTCGTGTAAAAACGTTGTATGGTGTATAACAATCTTATAACGTTTATATATGTATTTAATGGTCGTAATAAATTAAAATAACATATTATGTTATGATTATTGGATGGTGTATACTAATTATTAATGTTGAAATGTAATGTCAAGCCTTAGTAAATAAGTATAGGATGAATTAAAATTAGCCGAAGTTTATATTTTGAAGCCATGGAATGATGGAATGCAAATAATGTAAATAAACTTGATGAGAGAGCGTGGTTTGTGTTATTGTGTTTATAACTGAGTCTAAATGCAACTATGCAAAGTGTTATACTTTGTTCATTTCATTTACTATTTTTCTCTTTAAAGTTGTTTCAAAACCATTGTCTCACTTCTATATTATATGGTGAAAAAAGCGTGAGCATCCAATATCGCACACAGATAATTAAATATCATTATTTCTAAGACAATAATATCATCCTCAGTGCTATAAACTCAAGTGCGAGAGTTGGTAGGTATTTCTTAAATTTTCTTAAATCATCGCAAAAAAAAGAGGGAAATAAAGACGCGGGAAATAATAATATATTAGGAGTTATTGGGGAATTATGTACATAATTCCTAGTAATTAGATACAATGAATTGTGTTAATTAGTGGCTCTTAGTATGCCATAGGTTATTCATGTCTCATTGTATAAATACCTTCTTCTATAATGAAATGAAATGAATAAGCAATTCCTAAGCAATTACATTATCATATCTACAATTCTATCACAAGTTGATAAAATATTATGAAAAAGTAATAGTATGAACTCGTGCAATGTATATGTTGATTTTTTTTACTTTCTACTTCACAATATGTTACTTATAGATTTTAAATGGACAAATCAATAACTTTGTACATTTGATATCGTTCTCGTACTTTTATTTCAGAAATTAATTAAAATAATAGAGTTCGTAATGTCATGAATTTATATTGTAATGAAGTTTTTTTTACCACGAAACTAATGATATCATATTTTATAAATTTTTACTAATAACATTTTTTTAATCTGAAGTTTTTATGTGAAAAAAACAATGAATTTTTTTTTTTTTTCGATGAAATGTAAATTCATTAAAATGAAAAATCGTAACCATACATGAGTTATACGACCCATTATGGGTCGCTCAACCCGACAGATTCAAATCCTCACTTACAGCCCAATTCCCCTTCTCCCTATATATCCCCTCAATCCATCTGAGAGACCACAACAAAACCAAATGTTTCCTAAACCAAACCCTAAATTCTGCCCCTTCTCTCATCCGCCACCAACTTCCCAATCCATTCTCTATCAACCGTCATCTTCTTCCTTGCTAATCCCTGGAACCATACTCTTAGTTCCTTAACGATCTTCGCTGCCAGAATATGTGGTCCTTCCAACCTCTTCTCATGGTAAGCTTGATTTCGCTGCCTCCAAATGAAGTATATTAAGCCGTTGATGACCGCATTCACTATGTCTCTTTGAGTTTTCTTCCCTTTCATCTGCAATCTCCAATTCAGAAGGTTCCTTCGAGGTAAATCGACCCCAAGCCATTCTTCAATGTGCTTCACTACTCTTATACTGTAGATACAGTCAAAGAATAAGTGTTCAAGGGTTTCCACTTCCGTTCCACAATTACAGCAAGTATTCTCCTCTGCTACGCCTATTTTGTGTAATCTCTCTTTCGTGTTCAGAGCTTTATGATGGTAAATCCAGGTAATAAAGCTATGTTTAGGCATGGTGGTGTTGTTCCAGGTAAGATCACTCCAATTTACCTTCTCAGTCTTGTCTCTGAGAAAATCATATCCTTTTGTTATTGTATATTTTGTATCTTCTTGATTCTGCCATACTCCTTGATGATATGGTGTACTCAAAAGATTTCTGACCTGCACAATTTTTCTCCAGTACCAGCTTGAATCATTTGTGGGATTGTAATTCCACCAGCTCTCAGTTTTGAGGTAAGTGTGATTAACCCATTTGACCCATAGATGATCAGATTTTGTATGTATCCACCACGCCAATTTGCCTACCGCTGCTTTGTTCCAGGTAATGTCATCTTTAAGTCCTAAACCACCCTCAGTTTTTGGTTTACAAACCTTCTCCCATGCCACCCGAGGAGACTTCAAGTAGTCTACTGCTCCATCCCACAAAAAGTTCCTACAGATAGCCTCTATACGAGATATTACTCCATTTGGCAATATAAACATTGATGCCCAGTAATTGTGGAATGTCTTAAAAACTGATTTCACCAAAACCAATCTTCCTGCGTAAGATAACTTCCTAGTCCCAAGACCCCTAATCCTGGCAACAATTTTATCAATTAAAGGTCTACAATCCTGAGCATTTAGCTTTGTAGTTTTGATGGGGACTCCTAGATATTTGAACGGTAGACTCCCTTCTACAAATCCAGAAATCTGTAGAATATCTGCCTTGACTTCAGGTCTGACCCCATTAAAATATGCATTAGACTTACCCTTACTCATCTTCAGACCAGTGGATTTTGAGAATGTAGCAAAGGTTCTTAAAAGAATCATTATTGACTTGACATCCCCTTTGCAAAACATAAGCAGATCATCTGCAAACATTAAGTGAGTAAGTTTAAGAGACTTGCATAAAGGATGATAGTTGAAATTCATCACATCAGTTGTATGCTGCATTAATCTGGTCAGGTACTCCATGCATATGGTGAACAATAATGGGGATAGAGGATCCCCTTGTCTGAGACCTCTCTGTCCTTTGAAAAAACCAAACATTTCCCCATTCAGGTTGAGAGAGTAAGTGGCTGATGTTACACATTGCATAACCCAATCAATGAATCTAACTGGCATCTGCATTGCCTTCATCATTTGTTGCAGGAAATTCCATTCCACTGTATCATATGCTTTCTGTAAATCAATCTTGAAGAGACATCTTGGGGAGGCTGTGCCTCTGCTATATAATCTGATTATGTCTTGACAAATCAGAATGTTCTCCATGATACTTCTACCTTGAATGAATCCCCCTTGATTCTGGGATATTAAGCCTGGTAGGACCCTGGCAAGTCTATTACACAACACCTTGGAAATGCCCTTGTAAATTACATTGCAGCAGGCTATAGGTCTGTATTGTAAAACTGAAATAGGCCTGTCCACCTTAGGAATTAGGGTTATCACTGTAGCATTTAACTGTTTAAGTATTTGGCCTGATTGGAAGAATTCCAAAATGGCTCCTGTGATTTCTTCTCCCACAATATCCCAAGCATCTTTAAAAAACTTGCTAGAGTAACCATCAGGTCCAGGAGCTTTATCATTTGGAATCTGAAAAATTATGTCTTTGATTTCCTCTTTTGTGACAGGTTCCAGCAAAACTTGCTTGTGATTCTCTGTGCATATTGCTCCTCTCCTGACTATATTGGTATGTACTGGCATTGTTTGAGACTGAGATCCTAACAGGTTCCGGTAGTACTCCAAAAAGGCTGTTTGGATAGCTGCCTCATCTTGACACAGGTTGTTATTCTGATCTCTAATCTCATGAATTACATTCTTTGCTCTCCTGGCTTTAATCACTCCATGGAAATAAGCACTATTGGCATCTCCTTCAGTGATCCAATGTGCTTTGGCCTTCTGTTTGAGGTAAGCCAGTTTTGCCTTTTGAGTCCAATTTGCTTTCTGATTTGTTTCATATTCGAAGCCAATGAGCCTAGCATCAGTGGGATCTTCTTCCAACTGTCTTTGAATGTGATACAGCTTAGTCAGAACCTTGTCTGCAGAAATAATGAATTTTTTTATCATAAAAAATATGGAGACAAATCTGTGCAGGTGATGAGTTTTTGAATATTATAAATCACCGAGTCTACTGAAGACAAGTGTTTGTAAAGTTAGGTCAAATAGGGTCTCTATATGCTACTTTGGTTCTTTCCTAGCTAGCGACATTATGATAACATAAAGATAATTAGAATTTCTTGTACGACGGTCATCGTCATCCGTCAAATGACTACTACTTTTGATAAATAATGATCATCCTTTTATAACTAAAGAATGATCATTTTTTTCAAGTGATCGTCATTTACCATAAAGTAATCCCTATTTATTTAAAGTGGTCACTTTCAATCTAAAAAAATACACGAAAAAGGCCGTTGTAAGATAGGATTGCCCAAATAGGTAATCTAAGTCGATATCTAACCAAACAATATTGTTGAATTGTACTCCGTGGGAAAGAAGTTAGGAGAAAGTGAATGATGGTGGATAACAATTTACAGGTGTTAATTTTGCATATCCACGTCAATAACAAGTTGACAAATGAGAAGCAGAGAGAAGATGCGATATTTCTGCCAACTAAGCAAAATAACATAAAAAATTACGAGATAACAAAATAGACCAAAACCTTATCACCACGTTGTCAAATTTTGTGGGAATCTAAGATTATTGGTTTCTTATGAATATTTAATTCTATTTGGTTCATTTTAGTCTACATTTAAAGCAGTCTTCATTCCACAACGTATCATCGTTTTATTGCTCTTCATATTATAATTATTATTGACTGGAAATACTCCGTATCAGATATGTGTAATATTATCCTTATCATACATCTATAGTTGTCCCGTCACATTTGTTCGGCATTATAGTTTTCCCAAATTCTCATTTAAAATAGATACCACTTCTTCATGCTTATGACGGGTTAAATTACATAGTCAACTATTCTACTTGTTAAGGAGAATATTATGCTGAAGCGTGAATAATTTTGTCGGACCTCTGCTGCTTTGTTGTCCACTGTTTGTAATATAACGATATTGTCGCTTTGGGTCAAGCACTCACATATTTACTCTTGAGTTCCCTCTTTAAAACGCCTCGTACTATTATATTTTGTGGACACTTATAAAGATCTTAATTAATTCACCTTTATTTTAACAATATGGGACATGAGTTTGCACCCTAACAATCCTCCCCTCAAACCAAGATCCATAATCTTGACTCGGACCTTGATTTTTATGAAAGACCTCATCACACCATACAACCTACACTTACGTACCAAATTTCTCTGTATCCAATACACCCTGGACTGGGACCGCATCCAGTGTCGGAGCGCGCCACCCCCGATCGCCTTTGTATCATGGACCGTTTTTGTTGCCTCCATTAAACCACAACCCACCTCGTAGGGTCGCTGACAATTTTCTCTGGGACGTCTCGTCTCATCGTCGTGAGACCCAAGTCGCCTTCGCGGACATATTAGCTCTCTCTCGAGCTAGTAGGAGTTCCACGCCTTATAGTGTAAGCCACAATTCAAGTCTTGGGCATGATGCTTCTTCTTGTGCCTAGCCCAAGTTCCTTGGGCTCTGATACCACTTGTTGTGGGGAAGCGTGAATACTTTTGTTCGGCCTCTGCTGCTTTGGTGTCCAATGTCCGTGATAGTACGATATGTCCGCTTTTGGCCAAGCCCTCACGACTTTATTCTTGAGCTCCTTCTAAAAAGGCCTCGTATTATTATGTTTTGTGGACAGTTATAAAGATCTTAATTCACTTTTCTTCGGGACATGAGTTTGCACCATAACATAGAAAAAATCAAAAGTTTTGCCTTTATTACTACCAAGTGGTAGAGTTTGACCCGTTTTAAGCAAGACTTACTGTTAAATTTTATAGGTATACATTTATTTTGGAACAGTCGAGATATTGTTCAAACTTAGGTTCGGAAGTGGGATATTAATGTTAGTGGCTTGGAGCTCAGGCTTGAACACGAATCTGTCACGTTTACGATCTAGGTTTGCACATGAGAAAATTCGTGCATGTCAAATTTTTTTCTTTTTCTTTTTATTTAAAAAATTGTTATTATGATGCTTTGAGTTATCATCATTGATAGCGAATTTGATAAATAATCGTTGCAATTTTCCCATATTATTTAAACTTGTCGAATTTGTTGTTGGTTAAGGTATTAAGTTAGTAGATTTGTAATTATTTGTTATTTAATTTGTTGTTTTTATACTTTTTTTTTATAAATAGGTTATAGGGTTTGTAAATTGGCGGTTAGATTTGTAACTAATTTGTTACGGAATGTTTGTTTTCTTACCTTATAAAAAAAAAACTAATTTGGTATTTAATTTGTTGTTGGTTTTTGTTAATTATTTGTTACTATAAGATTTGTAAATTGATTGTTAGATTTCTATTTTTTTTTATATATTTTTTTATAAATTTGTTTATTTTTTTGCTATAATTTGTGATTAGATTTGTAATTGATTAATTGTTTAATGAAGTAATCCCCCTATAACTAAAAGAATAAGTCAGTAAGGATGTTTTCAGGCTCAAATTTCACAACTTGCGTTTGGGCCTTTATTAGTTATAATCATTCTATTGATACATTTTGTACAAATTAAGCCCATAGATGGTTATATCATCATTAGATTACTTCTATAATGAAATGTGTACACCATAAGAAATCTCTATATATAAATCAATAGTGATATATTCTCTTACAATATATATTTAATAGTATTACCATTTATTTTTCAATAATTTTTTTATCACAAAAATTATCCATAAAAATATCTCCGAGTGGAAAAAGGCTAATCTATTTGCTTTATTTAATTTGCATTTTTCGATCATTTTGTTGTACGTTATTAAGGATTTATACATAAAAGTAGGATATCACAGATCTATTAGAATAAGCATATGATCTATTAAATGACGAGTTGGGTTTTTTAAAAAACAGTTATATATATAAAATTTGTTTATATGTAAGGTCTTACACACAAAAGTTGGATGTGACAAATTGCAATGAATTGAAATACAATGTTTTTTTAATACAAATTATAGGGTTAGACGAATCATTATTAAAATCATTTAATGTTAATAGATGAGTTGCCTTTTACATATTGGAACCGTCTTTAAGGATAACTCCGTCTCACATTTTAAAATTCTCTCACGCAATATTACCCCCGACTAAGAACTAAAATTCTATAAACGATAAAATCTAAAAATACCGTGCATTCGCACAGGATTCACACTAGTATATTGACAACGTATTAAACGACCCGTTTTTAAAAATAAAGATTGGGCTCTGAAAACTAATGAACTGGAAGCCCATATACTATCAGGTGAAGCCTGGTACTATTGTAACAACCCGAAAAGTACCCTATTTTTCTAGGGAAAATATTTTACGGATACTTTTCAGCAGATTTAAGTTTTAATTTAGAATTTATTGTTTCGAGTCGAATTTGGAATTTCCGGGTTCGTATTTGGA
>JAIUZE010005951.1:0-106403 GCA_022085475.1 Heliosperma pusillum
GTTGTCCTGGATGAAAACACCTCTAGACGTTATTTAGCTTGTTTGCTAATCACTTTTACTTTGATAACATTTGGAGAGACTACGTCTCTTGTTGTAGTATATTTCGTACTTTGGTTTGTAATATTTGACACTCCTCGTATTTTCTATTGCAAGTAAAAAGTTTTAAAAACATCGTATTTCCGCTAATTTAAATCACATGCTTGTATGTTTTATTTCCGCATTCGCGAGGGTTTTCACTGGATCTGTATCTAGTGTTGGGCTCTTTACCTTGAAAGATGCTCCCACTCGTTATCTTGATACTTGATAGGTATTTAGGTGTAAGGATCTACCATTAGCTCCTTGTATGCCACCTTATCCTTATGATAATGTACTAGGTCCTTATTTGTAAAATTTATAATGATTGACTCTTCAATCATCCTTTTAGTTATTCTCTTCTTGTATAACAAAAGTATGCCTAGAATTTTGATAAATCCTCATAAGTTTGGAAATTTGGGTTTGTGTAACCTTTACCACATATCAAATTTTCTCTACCAAACACAAGAATTAATTCCTAGTTCTCCTTGAGAACCCTATGGATTTTTTAGTCGGCTATCCAATGACACTCATGTGGATTAATTTGTTATAGGCTTGTCATGCTCCCAGCATACAATTCATTTAGGTATGTGTATGTAATGGCATACATGATTGGTATCATGTGATCAACAACTCTTAGGTTCAGTGGATGACTATGACCCATTCATAGTGATCCCACTTTTATCAACATAAACAACTTATTTAACTTGTTGAAATAGATTAAGGATCTTATCGACAAAAGACACTTTTTAAATGCCAAGTTAAAATCTTCTATTCCACAATAGATTTTGATTTTAGTATACATGTTGCCCTCTTTCATCCAACATTAAAATCCAACCACTCCTTTCAAAAAGGTAATATGAATATGTCACTCTCAATGAGTGAAACGTCATTCACGCGGAAAACAATTTCTCCCACCGAACTTCATGTCTTTACATGATAACTTAAACTCCCACTTAACTTCATGTCTATACATGACTTTAAGTCTTTAACTCCCACTGAATTTCATGTCTATACATGAGTTTTCGACAATTCGAGTGAAACTTTTCTTATATCTCATAATAAGAAAGATCATCATAAACTTCTGGTAAATATCATAGGCTTGTGTCATGTACACATCCTATTCCAAATCCCTATTTGGACATATGGTTTTGATGTGTATCGTGTACACACCTACTATGAGGTATTTCACTGATGATTCAGATCTAAGCATAGTTACGCATTAACTTGGCTTTTGAAGACATCTACATGTCTATCCATGCAACTACAATTGGTCAAATCCAAATAAAACATTTTCTTTGCATAGATTCCATTTAATTTCATAAGTCTCTTATGTTAGAAAATCAAATTTGAAAATTTCTAGGTACTTCCACTTCATAGTTCATAATCTTATTATTTCAAGAACGTTTTCTTTTGGTCTCGTCACTAGTCTAAGGATTTACCTAAGAATGCTTTCTTTTGGTCTCCTCGCTAGTCTTGAGTCTAACCTAAGAACATTTTCTTTTGGTTTCCTCACTAGTTCCTAACTAGTTTTTTTTTTTTCGTTGTGGCTTATTTTCTCCCACTCTATCTTTAGAAAAATACAACTATTTTCTTTAAAGATAGCCTTATGAGCCACAAACAAATTTGTTCTCATACTAGTGAGGGAGGTAGAAGTATCACAACATGACCTTAAGTGATCTACTAAAGACTTCATTTTAAAGACATCGAATCTTAGCTTCAAGATAGACTAGTTCTATAAGCTAAATAGGTGTACTCATATTCATGTCAATTACAATATTTATAAGTGGTGTGGCCAATTGGCTTGGTAGACTCCCTACTTTGAGTTCAATAACTCTATTTTGACTTAGCAATTGATATTTCAAAGTGAGAATCGAATTCTTAGTCTTCTAATATAATGATCCAATCATCATAAAACTATTATGATCAATTTGAGTCGATATAATTTATGTTATTAGTGCAAGTAGAGTATGATGACAAGTTTTTAGAACTAAAAGTTTCAACAAACTGAGTGACTTGGGTTAAAAACCAAGTCACTAAATCCAATTACAACCAATGTCAATAAAAGGAATTAAACAAATTTCCATGTCAAACAAGGAAATTATAAAAGTTCTAAAAACAATGTCTCAAAATACATCCCAAAATTGAGACGATTCAAAATGAGACCAAGCTTTCATAGGTTTTCAATCATGGGTAGCTACCTTAGCTTCCCTTGAAGAGCCTTCTAAGGCTTGCATGTCCTTGCATTTATCCTTGCTAGGATGCCCTAATTACAATTAAATAGGGTAAGAATCACAACTCGTATCTATATACCAAAGTTGAGATCATAACATAAATGATAGGAATAAATATTTACCTACTGGAACAACCCTTCCAGTTTTAAGATCTCCAAGATACTTAGAGCAATTTCTTTTCCAATGCCCTATGCCATTAGAATAATGGCATTTTTCCTCATTGGAGGCACCCTTTACGGGCATGGGAGAGCTATTCTCAATAGCTTTACCCTTTCCCTTAAAGGTGGAGGGCTTCTTCCCTTTACTTCCACCTCTTTTGAACTTCCCCTTACTCTTATTATTAATATAAAGTACATCCTTGGAGGTACTAACATTTAGTTCTATGTCTCTCTCAGCTTGCACAAGCATCTTGTGCAATTCTTGAAGAGAGGTTTTCAAGTATTGCATATTGTAATTTACCCTAAACTGCACATATGCTTTGGTTTTCCCCAAGGAATGTACAACGCGGTCGATAACGAGTTGTTCGGGAATGGTCACCCCTTGGAATTTAAGAGTCTCAACATGCTCAATCAATTTGGGTACATGAGGGCTAACTTTTGGTCCTCTTTTAGGTTCATGTTGAATAATGTGGAAGCCGTCTCATACTGTAAGATCCTAGGAGCTTGTGAAAAAAACATGGTCACAAGCTTGGCATATATCTCAGAGGCCGTGCTCATCTTATGACACTCCCTTGAAGATCGTCCTCCATAGAGAAGATCAAAATGTTTTTGATTGCGGCGGACTCTTTGTGGTAAGCCTCATAGGCTCGCCTTTCGGCGGCGGTTGACCTTTCATTAGGTGTTTCGGGAGAGGCTTTGGTAAGATAACGAAACTTGTCGTCACCCACCGCGGCCAAACAGAGTTGCATATCCCAATCGGTAAAATTAGCGTCATTCTTTTCTAACTTGCATCGATCCATGAAGGATCAAAGCCAAGAGACATTTGTGAGAGTTGGAGCATAGGTGGTGGTGGATGAATTAGCATTTGCCATTGCGAATAAATAATATTGACTACAAAAGTTAGACATAAAGGAAATGTCAACATTTATCATTTTAAATACTTGTAAACATTTTAAACAAGTTTTAACATTTAAATAGTGACCTCTACCCAACTATTATAAATGATTGCGAGATCCAAATTCATATCAACTTGGGCACAGTAAGCCGATTCATCCCTCATTAACATAATTCGGTGGATTAACTCTTTAATCGATTCTACATTAGAACTCTCGGTCGATAATATTACTTTAATATTTATCTTAAGCCCGGAACACATGCGGCTACGGTCGCGAATACTTTCGTTGAGCTCAATCCAAATTTCGAAATAATAACATTTATTACCCCACTTACCCAACGTAACAAGTTTAGCACCCCGGTGAGCCGAGCCTACTTCCTTGCGAAATTGGGATTCATGGGTTCTACAATTTGGTAAGGCTTGATCTCAATTATTTATTATGAGAGGTCATGAAAATTTATTATCTATCTCGTTTAAGTGAACTAAATCGATGAATTAACGATAATTTTAATTGACACGGTCGAATACTCGATGAAAATGCATGTCATGTTATGGCGATTTGGCAATGCATGCAAACATATTAAATAAAAATGCAAACATAAAAATAAAACTCCTAGTATGGCCTTTCCTAGAATAGAAAATCATATATTCTATTACAAATTCGGAAACCAACTCCTTTGGTCCCTTGAACTTCATAAGCACGCCTCCCAAGGTCACCGTCTCTCTCTCGGAACTCCTTTCCGAATGGCACCGTCTTTGGAAAACTCCGGTATTACATAAATTACTAATTATATAATAAAATTAAAAAAAAAATTCTTATTATACATTTATAAAATAAAATAATACAGTAAAAGTGATACGAGATCACAATAAATTACAACCGAATCAATGTTCCCTTACATTTCGGGTAATATCGATTAAAACTAAGGCCATACTAAGAAAAATTACATAATTCCAAATTACATAAACTAAAATATGACATTCATAAATTGAAAATATGACATTCATAATTAAAAATGCAGCATTATAATATGTATAAAACATGCTTATATTAAATGCCAAATCGCCCTATTTAACGGTTTATATCGAATATAACCCGGTTTTACGGAAATGCGTGATAATAACACAATTTAAAATCACCAAACAATACTTAAATCATATTTAAGTCCAAGTTAATTATCCTAACTCATTTAGGCCTCAAAAATTAGTCATCACTCAATTTTTGACAATAATTCAACTTGTTGTTATATAATTACTCATAATTAGACCTTTAAAATCATATTTTAATCAAATAAATCAAAATTTAATTACAATAATTTCAAAATTTGAATTTTAAATTTTTTTACATTCTGGAACATTTCCATGACACTCATAATGTCAAAAAACATGGTTTAAAAATTTTGAATCGGTTTTAAGAAAAATCGGTTGCGCTTTATCGGTTTTATCAAATAAAATACATAAAGCATGCGAAAATTAATCATATTAAATTTTCAAATTTAGATCTGAAATTGGGAACATTTATGCAACCAGGAACAATTTTCTCTTGACATGAAATTTATTTTAGCTATATTTTCTAAATAAGTCACTATTTATGCCATTTTTACATTAAAAACTAATAAATCATGCTAGACAAATCACATTAGTCTCACATTTTCCAGTCTAACAAGAAAATATGAATGTGAAAACTTAATAAAATTTCATGGTCATATTCTAAGCGGAAGTACTTTTAACCATCTAACCTTTATTTATTCCATTTTATCATATAAACATCATAAATCATACGAAATAAGTCCACTTCACACGAAATTTTACATACAGTAAGTAAAATACATGTGTGATATTGTGTAAAATGTCTAGGTCATAAGATAAGTTTAACTATTTTTAGCATTTTAAACATCATTTTACTCATTAAAATGTAATAAAAACACTAAAAATCATTTCCATTAATCATCAAAATGACCTAAAATCATATTAGGACCAGAATATATTGACATGAAAATAACTTTGTGATTTTATCTTATAAAACACAAATTACTAGTTTTCTTTAAGTTACATTAACTCGAAAAAACTATAAATCGATTATGCATGCAACAACCTTGGCTCTCTGATACCGCTTGTAAGTTTCTTAAACTCGATATTAGACATTTCTAATATCATTTTACAATTACTTTACTCCTAAACTAAATAGATCTTATGCATGCATAACAAAACAATACAAAATAAGAAGAAACATTTTTCTTACATTGATAATAAACGATTTTGGGCACAAGATTAGGACACCTTCCTAATCTTGTTCTTGAGCTTAAAATATTTGGAATGAATCTCCAAGTTCTTAGTATAAGAACACTCCTATTAGTAGCTCCAAGACAACCCCTTGAATCTCTACAAAATACTACACTAGTATATAAATGTAGTATCCCTTAAAATCATCTAATAACTCATATTACTACACTAGTATATTATTAGAGAAATATGAACTCAAGTTTTGTGGAAAACTTCTCTAAGTTTTCTTCTTTTAAGATGAGTGAGTTTTTGAGAGATAAGTATATTTTTATAAAAATGAGATGTTGTGTATCTAATAAGGAGAAAACATCTCCTTATTCAACACATGGGGACCGGCCACCCAACACAAAAATGGAGAAGGGTGTGCATGCTTATGTCTTTTGTTCTTAACAAGAAAGTAGCTTAGGTCTAGGCTTGATAGGTTATGATTATGTTTTAATTCTTAATTAGAACAATAATCAACACCTAAACACTACCTAATCTAACCCAAAATCGGTGCACCATGAGTAAAATGGGTGTCCATTTTATCTTTGTAATTTGTCATTTGTCACATATGTGACATGTGACATGTAACATGTAATCTTTGCTTATAAATGTACATTTAACTAATTTAAATGCAATTTCATAACAAATAAATTAGACTTAACATTTTAAGTCACATTTTATAATTACATGTAAATAAAATGGGTCATCTCATATTTGGTTAATATAATCTACAACAACTTGTAATTATAATTAACCAACTTTGCTTATCTCAAATGTTTCATAAACATAATGCATTCTTAGTAATATAACAATTAAATTACTAAAATGAATCTTATTTAATCATATTACAATAAGATATAATTCTCACTAATATAAACTTAGTTCTCTTTAAAGGGATTAATTAATCTGTATCGCTATACAATTAATTAATGTACATGATTAGGGGAATGTCCTTTAGGTGTGACCTCAAGGGATCAACTGATCACCACCGTCATACGACAGTAACGTCAAACTCAATTGAGCCAATCGTTACCGATTTATGTTGATCAGTTGACTATAATATTCATCATCCCTTTGTATTCTTATTATCGAGATTTATATTTTGTGATCTCACTATTGGTAAGGACATTTACTCCAACTGTGACAATCCTCGCGAATGCGGAAATAAAACATAACAAGCATGTGATTTATATAACGGAAAATACGGTTTTTTTTAAAACTTTTTACATGCAAATAGAAAATCGAGGAATGTCAAATAATTACAAACTAAAATAGAATATACTACAAAGAGACGAAGTCTCTCAAAATGTTATCAAGTAACAAAGTTATTAGCAAACTAGCTAAACAACGTCTAGAGGTGATTCATCCAGGCCAATGCCCGCTAGCTCACACCCAAACCCAAAATACCACAAGCAAAAAGCCATCAAAGCAAGCAACCTGTTCATCCATGAAAAACATGAACGCCACAATCAGTGGGGAGTAACTCCGGGTTCTCCCAGTCATATCACAATAAACGTACATAAACGGAAATACAAGAGTAGAAGCATGCATATATAATTATACATGTGAAGTACGAGAAAGATAAATAGGCAATTCAATATATAAAGATAAGAGCATATGAAGTACAAATCCGTAACCATCATATTATAGAAGGACTCGGAGATGACACTCTTAGGCAACCATACACTCGCTAGGGCTTGCATCTCACCGTTAGCGGCATAAGTTTGATAAGATTGAGACTCGACAAACAAACCATGCCAAGTCATCCAATGATCACAAATAATCAATCATATAATCATCCATTCAAACGTACAATACGTTGACGACATCTCTCACGGTAAATGCCACGCACTAGCACCGTGTACATGCAAGTATGATTAAAAGGCATCCACGGGATAAAACATTGCCCTGAACGCATACACGATTCAATACATTTCGTATATGTAGACTAATTTCCTCCCGGTAGGACGACGATATAAATATCCGATCCTAGTCTAAACCTGGCCAGACTCTCGGAATAACATTTTCCGATTCGACATGCGATAAACATTTTGCATCCAAGACTCGGTCAATCATAGACGCCGAGTACCCCAAATTCGGTCAACCTTCACGAAAGAGGCGAAAAAGAGCACAAGCCTCATAACAAGTGGTACGCTACATGCAATGACACCACCTCGCAAGTATACAACATTTGACGGCCGGGTCGATCAACGCAAAGCGTTCGCCTCCCAACAACGTCGTCATATGCCCACTAACACATGCAATTAAGCAGTAAGGATACACTCCCCATTCCGACATTCCAGTCTTACGAACGTGGAGGTAGCCAAGGGAATGAGATTACAAAGCACATAGAAAATTAGTGCTCAATTCGTAACATTTGTAAAAACCGACTCAAAGTGGGACATACCAAAAACCGTCACAAAACATGCGATACAAGCGAAGGGATTATCATATATTCGAAACATTAATATTTAAAGTCAACTTTTAGAGTCAAACCCGGAAGTCAACAAAAGTCAAAGTCAAACTTGAGACCCGAGACCCAAACCCGACAATTGGAGTGGGCTACAAACAAATCATCAATGCAAGAAGACCAAGTCCAAAGGGTCAAGGAAAGTCAAGGCGGGACTAGAATTCAAAGGGTCAACGATAGTCAAGGCGCTCAACCAAGGGAAAAACTGGCAGCATGAAACGCTGCCAACGCCAGGGAACGCTGCCAGCGTTCACACGACGCTGCCAGCATCCATGGACGCTGCCAGCGTCCTGGTCTCAGGCACGCGTTCCTTCATTCTCCGTCTTGTCATCAACATACAACAATCATCATTTATCATCACAAACCATCAATTCTCATATCAATTATCAACTAACAACAACCATCATCAACAACACAATTCCTATGATTACTAACCTTATTCTAAATACGATTTCTAACATAGAAAACACATTAAAACACGTAAATGATATCGAGTAACCCTTCACCGTTACCTTTTTGCGTCTTCAATCGATTTCTAAGCCTTCGTCCACTAGATAGTAATCCTTATCGGGGTCTTGAAGGTCTCCACCTACAATTAGACTACAAAAGATGAATATAATTCACCTTTGAGAAAGACGGATAAATTGAAAAGTGAGAAAGATGGTAATTTTATTACCAATTAAGATAGAGGACGATGAGAGGCGGAAATTAGTGAATTTAAGCGAGTAACGAAAGAGTAGTGTTGATTATGAGTTTGAGCAAGTATGGAGGTTAGGGTTTTGGTTACATAATGAAGAAGAAGAAGAAGAAGTAAGTGGAAAATGAGGGAGTTAGGTTATAAGGGTGAGTGAGTGGAGAAATATGGGGGAAAAAGCCCAAAAGCGCCTTAAGGAGTAACTCACTCAGAATTTCGAGTAAAGTCCGAAAACGATCTCGGATTTGCTAAATTAGGCACGGAAACTAAGTCCTAGACTAAAACCAAAATTTCGCTGAAAAGTATCCGTATAATATTTTTAAATTACAAATAGGGTGGATTGAAAAACGCGGTTTTGTAAAAAAAAAATGTCTAGGTGTTGAAAATGTATAAGAGTTTGAAAAGGGAGTGAAATGAGACCCCTGAATAAGTGTGCTCATTTGGCGGCAATCTCGACTTGTATCTCGGAAATCGAACCTGGCGACAATTAAGAAATCCAGGATTGATATCATTCTCTAAGCTGCCTTGGCACATGCCCATGCTTGCAATGGTGAGAAGCTGAGGATTTAGTTTATTTTAACGACACGGGGATATCCAAATGTCAAAATACAAGAGCATAGTGACGTTCAATCTTAACTGGCCAGGGGCTGGTTTTATTTCGTGTCGCATGAGCGCCACGTGGGTTATGCGAGGCGCGTTACTTTGTTTTCCGGCTGAGGATTTGAATGAGTTTTGCCTCTTTGCAGTAACAAGTTTGGCAAATTACGCAAAACTAATACTATAGAAGAAAAATACTTTTGTGACCGTATAAGCTTAGTGTACATCTGTCGAACTCTTAGATGCTAAACGAGGTGAATGGAAACGGAATGGAGTGGGAGGTTCTATGGTGTTAGAAGGCACTGAAGATCTGTGTTATCTCTCTCGCTCACCTAGATGAATGAAAGGTTCGTCCCGAAAGGCATGGAGACAAAGTAACTGTGAGTCGATTCGTTTGAAATTTGACTGTCTGAGAGATTTTGTTTTGTTTGTGGTTTTTGACTGGAGAGACTTTTTTCGATTTTCGACACTTTGTTGGATTGACCGGATTTGTTTGTTTGATTTGAACTTGTTTGATTGGAACTTTTCTCCTCTTTTTTTTTTTTTGGATTTGTTCGATTTTTGTTTGTCTTGTCTCGTGAATTTTTGAATATTTGAGACTTTTGATTTGGGGTTGTTGGGATTTTTTTTTGTGAATTTGTAATAATTTAGGCACGATTGCACTAAAAAATTGTTTTGATCCTCCGGTGGGGGTATCAAATTGTTTGGCATAGGATGCAATTTCTGGTAGTCATACATGATCTGACGAATTGGGTAGAAATATGAGGTCTCCAAACCTAAAGGTCACCGAGAGACACGACGATCAAGGAAATTTCACACCATAAGATATGGACAAGGTGGTAAATGCACGCCCTCGTTCATGCTTATTCTAAGAGGTCGAGGGATCTACACTAAATAGATACGACCTAAAGTATTTCAAGTCTATTCCACTAGTTAAGGGTAAAAAAGTAGAACAAGTGACTAGCAAAAAGTACATGTGCTCATTTGTAACTCAAAGAGGACTAGGATGGTTCTATTTATTAATAAATGCTAATATAGTGAATACAAACGGTTGCTGGGACATACCCCCAAGCTACTGTTACTATTTGACACTAAGCCAGGAGGAACATAGGGATTTCTCTGTATCGTGTCCTTTGCCTCTATGATATTCGCAGTATGCGTTATCGTCCCAGAATCTGGATTTCTTTTCTGGATCATGAGTAGGTCCTATAGGTTGAATTTTGCCTTGTTGTATCAACCTTTTCATGGCATTGGAATATGTGTCACCAAGGTTGGTGAATTTCCTTGGAGGGTTGTTCTTCTTGGTTGATTCGACAAGGTTGACTTCATTGGGTTTTTTGGTGGAGCCATAAGAACGACCCGTTGCGCCTTGATATTCGCGACCTACCGTTTTGGACATGAGTCCCTTCTGTATGTCGTCTTCGATTCTTGTCCCTAACATGGTTAAGTCTTTGAAAGACCTTATTGTTGGACCTATTTTATAGTTTTGATAATGACATGTATATACTTGATAATGTGCTTTAACTTAATATATCATATGCATGTAATTGTGTGTTTTAGTCTTATCATAGCTAACAACAATTATAAGAAAGGAGATCAAAGTTATAGGAGCTTAAGACATAACTTTGAAGATTTCTGTGAGACAATGTTATAGCAGCTTGAGGTATAACTTTGGAAGTTCCTATGCAAAGTTATAGCTATTCTGGTTATAACATTGAAGAAACAATTCAAGCAATATCTACTTCAAATAACACAAGACTCAAGATGGAGGGTCTTTGTGATCAAGATAAAGAGATGATCCGTATACTGAAGATCTTTGTGAAGATTAGATAATATAGGTCGTCATTCGGTAACTAATTCATTAGAGTGATTTTTATGTTAGTAAAGTTATGACTCACTTATAACTTTACATACTAAGTTCAAAGTTATAGCTTTAACCTATAACTTTGGATGATAAAAGTTGATGCATGATTTTGGAAATAAATCTTTTAAACGTTTTCAAAAAGAGAAATAGTATTTTTATATTTATCAAAAGTTTTAATAGATAATATATTTATGTGATTCTATTGGTTAGTAATACAACTTATGAGTTATCATGCTACATATGGTTTCTAATATATTCTATCTCAATTTGTTGTTAACCTAATAAGCCCACCTAGTGGTTGTGCAACCTAGGGTTTCGTGAAACCTAGGGTTTGTGCCTCCTAAGGTTGCGTGCTCTTAGGGTTGTGTGCTCCTAGGGTTTCGTGGTGATGAGGATTTCGGCCTCTATAGGCACGTTTACCTGTTTACCTTAAACTAGGATTCTAATAATATCTTTACAATAATATTTTAGGGTATACAAGATAAATATATTTATTAAAGAAGAAGTTAGGGTTTTAGATTTTATATCTCTTATGCTTTTACTATAAATACTCCTTCCATCTCAATCATTAAAACAACGACTTTATATATACAATTAGGAGAATTTTACAAATTCTTTTTAAACAAACGTTTAGCAAAATATTTATTATTTTATTGTTTATTTTTTCCGAAAAAGTCGTGCATCAATCATTGTCAATCGCTCGTGTGAGTTACGTTATTGGATAATAGTACATCACATAATCTTACTTATTCTTTAACGAGAATCCATGTAAGTTATATTGTACTTTCTTATTAACGTAAGATAGTATAGAGTATTTAGCGATACTCACCTTGAGTTATAATCATAGTTTATTATACGAGTGGGTTGATAATTTTTGTAATCCGGAGAAAGGTACTTAAGATTATTAATCGAGAATAGTGGACGTAGGTTTCGACTTGTGAAACTGAACCACTTCAAAAATCACGTGTGTGTGTGTGTCTCTCTCTCTCTCTCTCTCTCTCTCTCTCTCTCTCTCTCTCTCTCTCTCTCTCTCTTTTCTTTGATTCGTTACTTGCATTTACTTTAATTAATTAATTAGTTGATTTTAATCTATAGAATCAAATAATTAATTAGATATCATATAAATCAAAAAAGTTGGGCTAGTTTTTAATACTCAATTCACCCCCCCCCCCCCCCTCTTTCGTATTCGATCAATAGACTCTACACTTATGTTTTGATATCTGAGATGATTTGCATAAATAGGTCTTAAATCTTCCATGAATTTTTCTACAAGAGTAGCTTCATCTGGATGTTCGAGAAGCTGTGTGCTAGTTTTCCTTCACTTACTTAGGAAGTCAGTGAAGCCTTCTTTCTCATTTTGGGTAAGAACCTCTAGATTACGTTTATTGACTTGGGTTTCAGCATTATCTGCGTATTGTTTGGTGAGCTCAATTGCATCATCACCCCAGGTTGTTATCTTCTTGTGATTTAGAGAGTAGAGCCACTTCTTAGGAATGGTGTCGAGAGATGAAGGAAAGATCCTTATGAACATCTCAGGTTTGATGCATTTAACAAACATATAACTTTTGAAAGCATGAATGTGATTCAAAGGGTTCTCATGCTCCTTGAACTTCGGGATGTCAGTCATGTTAAAGTTGGTTGGCAATTGCGCGTCTATCGCTTGATACTTGCGATTATTCTCCTCATAAATGTCATCCATCTTAAGGTACATTAGTTGCCCCTCCAAGTATTAGAGGTGCTTTTCAGTTTCGGTAGGAACCGTCTTGGGATTGACATATGGTTGTCTCACAAAAAGTGGAAAGTCACCATGCACACTATGAGGAATGTACGGAGGAGGAAGCCTAGTTTCTATGGCAACAATTCGATCTTCAATGGCATTGAGGCGAGCATACGTGTGGTCTTGAATTGCTTGGAGATGGATGAGCGCAGCTAGGATTTGATCATTACCATTTTGGTTTGGTGCATGAATATTTGCTTGACTAGCTCTTGACATCTTGGAAGCTGAGGCAAGAGACCGACGATGAATCAGAACACGATAGACCAATCTAGCACACTTACTCGAAAAAGACTCGACTTATAAAGTGGGAGTGTGCCACTGTGTTTAAGTGAGTTTTGAAAATGACTGGTTTGAAAATGTTTGTCCTAGACAACCGTAGTGTGGTTGTAGGAGTGTTGACTCGAAGTGGAGAAATGATTTTGACTAGACATTTGGACAGAGTTTCGACTCATTTCGCGCTACTTTAGGCCACCTTTTATAAATGCTTTATAGTTTTAAAAAGAATTTTTGATTTTGAAAATTTTATCATGGTTTATTTATAAAGTAATGATCATGTAGAGGTTATACACAATTAAACAGGCACTATAACGGCATGTTGAGTGCATTTAAAATATGTTTGGCTTAAAAGGTGGGTTGCCATACCGAGCAATCAAACTCAAGGTCAGTGGAGAGGTCCGCGCCAAACATGAATAAGGCTGGTTCCTAGTCCATTTCCTCGAGCCCTTGGTGCTAACATGAGTATACACCGTGGTATGATTGACATCAATCGTTATCCATCTTTAGGACCAGATAAGAATTTGGACCGTCCGGACAAGACCATTGGTCGAAAGGGTTGGGTTAGGCCTAGGAAGGCCGAATAAAACGACCTAGGAAGGTCGAGTAATGAAAACCAACAACTGTTTCATACATACTATTCCCTAACCTTGTTCAAGTTTCACCCAAGGTAACACGTAAGTGTATTGTCCCCAAAGGAGTCGTGAAACTGTGATACACGGATTCACAATCCTTTCCAAACCGTGGTGCACAGGGAACCACAGATGGAGAAACGAGAGACAAGCGTAGAAATACGCATTTGTGGAGTCGCCACCAACTTTTGTCGGAAGTTGGAACCGTTCGAATACTTCATGCCATATCAAGACACAAAGTAATGACATGGACACTAAGAACTAATTACCTTTAGCATTCTATGTCTAGAATGACTCTCGTGGATGCCAATGAACACGGATGTTCACAGAGATCTGGAGTAAAGGGGCGAGGGTACGTATTAGAAAGTTCTTTAATCAAACAACTAATCCCGCCCGCCTTGATAGCGGCCTCTACTAATGATTAGGAAAACTCTTCTGTACTTGATATGTTGTCGGTTATATGCATGCTATGAAACATCCACGTTTTAATCCTAGCATGTGAACTTAGACTATGTTGGTGAACATGTAATTTAGCAATCAATTGAGTCGAAATAGCATTTAAGATTGATTACATGTGAAAGGCAAATAAATCATACATTAAATGGTTAAATAAAGCTATGAGAGAATTACAAAGATTATAACGGATCTCGAGATCTATGTCAGAAATATGCCCAAAAGAAATGTTTAAAGAAAAGGAAAAGAATAAAAGACTAAACGAAGAGATTAGCAGCGATACTAGAATTAATAGTTGATTAATTATATAATTAAGACTACATCGGAGCGAATCAGAAAGTTCAGAGAGCGAATTCAACCCAGAATAGGCGCAGCGTGTGATGCGTCCTCTGGAAGATGCGCAACACTCTGTGCGTATGGTCTTGAGTTGGGTTATGGCTGTGAAGCCAGAATCACAATCAGTTAGTTTTCGTTTGTATATTTACAGTTTACTATTCATCTACAAGTCGATTTGAAGTAATTTAATTCATACTAATTACACTAATTTGTATCAAAGACGAACCCTAGAGATTTGATATGGACAGATCTAACCTCTAAAGACTCAAACTTGATCTAAAAATGTCAAAACCCGCTAATATTGAATTATTAGGGATCTAAAACGAACTATAAAAAGGTGATTTAATTAAGGCTATATAAAAAAAGCTTTGAAAAGGTTTGACATAAAACCGACATGAATCTTACATAATTGAATAAAATACAAAATAAAATACAAAAGACGGGATTATTACACCCTCAGACTTACATGTTGACAAAATGAGATTAAAAAACTTGCGTTTTAGTGATAGCTCGACTCGAATGTAAAGAAAGTGCCCACGTAAGAGGATCGAAAGATTGATTAGTTAAATTGATTAAGTGTAGTGGTCAACTTGTTCGGTCAATGCAAAACGTGACGGGAACTCAGAAGGATCTGAACTTACGTGGTCGATTGATCAAACACGTAGATGTCAAAATGCTTAGAGCAAGGTCTAGAATGCAAAGAGAGAGAAGATAAGGGGCGGAACACTCGTGTGCCTTAAAAGTGAGCATGAACCTCTCCTTTTATAGGGAGGAATTCGAAGAGTTTTGGAATGACTCGAACACGGAAATAAATCTAGAAAATATTCCGGAAACGGGCAAAACGAGTTGGGGAAGAGGCGCAACAGGCACTGCGATTCTTGGAAGAGGCGCAGCACCCGCTGCATCATTTCCCAAGCAGTTTCCTACTTTGAAAGAAAGATTTCCGCGTTTCTTTTATGGAATTGCGGTAGATCTCGAATTCTTTCTAAATAAAATACGGATATATTTTACCAAGAAAGATAAGTTTTTGAAATATTAAAATATCCGGAATATTCTCAAGCGTTCAGACTCGGTGTTAAAAGACAGTTTATAGAAAATGAAGCGGTTTTTGACCCGGACTCCAAATAAACTCTAATGACTATCAAAACGACCGTATCGGCACGTAGATGACAACCAAGGGGTAGACACAAGTATTTGAGCTATCACTTGACGATAAACTTATGATCTTTCATAAATCGTTTTGCATACCAAACATGCGGCCCAATCATTACTAGGTGGTTGGCGGAAAGTGTAGAACTGAGGTATCTACAATATGATCTTTTTCTTGTCTATTTTTATGGTTCTTAGTTGTTAATCTTTTCTTTAGTTTTAGTAACCTTGTTTGGTTAATTTATGTTTGTTTGTTCAATCTTAGGGTCAATTAGCCATATAGCTTTACTTTCCATCTATTAAAGATTCATACTTTATCATTTAGATGTGTTGAAATTCATGAATTCTTTCCTTATTGTTCAACTTGTGTAATTCCAATTATAAGTGAGTAGTCCTCTAGTTAAGGGGGTAAGGGGACTATGGTACATGTGGAAGTATCACTTTTTGGTTAATTTATTACCTTCCCTTTTCACTATTATTGGAGTTGATTGGAATCTTTGAGGTAGTAGTAGTTGGACCGTGGACGGTGACGACTTGACCCGATTGGGTTTGGATGCGACTATAATGAGAATCTGAGTTGTTGACCTACCTTTAGGTGATTAGCCAGATACCGTTAAAATGGTCAAGTTATAGTTGGGTGAAATATGATCGAGAGGTCACCGTCTCAACCTCAATCTTAACTCTATTTTTGGTTTGGATGGTTTTATTTGAACCTTTTGAAACTGATACTAGGAACCAAGCCCCGACTTTGCCTAACGGCTTCCTTTATCAAATTAAGTAAATCTCAATCGTCTTAACTTTTATTTTATTTTGTTTATTCCGTTGTCTTTACTTTATTTTAGTTGTAATCGCCTTAGTTTCATTAGTGCCTTATCACTTTCAACTATTTGGCACCCACTAGTGGTTTATCTTAATACAAACTAATTTATCACTGGCCTTGTGAACTTGATACCGTGATCTCATATACTACGTATAAGTTGTTTGGTGTGTTTGATAAAGAGGTACACGACAATCTCTTATCAAGGGGTTCTGAGGAAAGCCCCTCCAATGCCTAAGTCAATTTAGGTTACTCTTCCAAGCCGACCGAATTACTGTTGGTGAGAAGTTCCTGCCGATATTTTGTAAGAAGATAAACCTAATAGCTTAGAGAGACGAAGATTATAAAACTTCAATGGTGAATAACGTCATCTATTTATAAGGTGTAAATGTATGGGAAAGAGTGTAGATCGACATGGAACGTCCACGTATGTTGTTTGGTTTGAGTCTTTTTGGTCCACAAGTTGGTTTAAGCCTTTTTGCTCCACAAGATTAACCTTCTAGAGCTTTTTGGTTCCGCTCGTCACTCTTCGTATCGTTTGGAGGTACCATCTTGTGATACACGGTTTTCGCGATCCTTACCAAACTGTGAAACACGGGATGCCACGGATAGAGAAACGAGGGACATGCATGAAAACACGCATTCGTGGAGTCGCCACCAACTTTTGTGGGAAGTTGGAGTCGTTCGAATACTTTATGCCATGTCAAGACACAAAGGAATGACATGAACACCAAGAACTCGTTACCCTTAACATTATATGTCTCCTTATATAGGGAGAAATCTGAAGAGTTTTGGAATGACTCGAACACGGAAAGAAATGTAGAAAATATTCCGGAAGCAGGAAAACAGAGCTGGGGAAGAGCCGTAGCTCCTGCTGCGACGTCAGTTCCAGATAGAGCAGTTCCTACTTTGAAAGAAAAATTTTCGCGTTTCAATTATGGAATTGCGGTAGATTTCGATGATTTCTAAATAAAATATGAATACATTTTACCAAAAAAGATAAGTTTTGAAACATTAAAATATCCGTAATATTCTCGAGCGTTCAGACACGGTTTTAAAAGACGGTTTAGAGAAAATGAAGCGTTCTTTGACCTGGACTCCAAAATGACTCTCATGACTGTCAAAACGACCTTATCGGTACGTAGATGAAGACCAAGGGGTATCTACAGAACATTAAAATATCCAGAATATTCTCATGACTGTCAAAACTTACGAACTGTCATAAATCAATCCGCGTACCAAACATGCAGCCCAATCATCACTGGGTGGTTGGCGGAAGGTGTAGATTCGAGGTATCTACAGAGCCCCCACTTTGACTGAGGCTTGGACAAGCTAAAAGTAAAAGTATAGCCATTAGGTCAATCGAAGATTACAACCTTACGACTATGGCGACGCGAGCTGGTTCAAGGGATCTGAACCAAGGACCTGTCGTCAGGAACATTTTAAAGTCCGTCGACTGTTGGGGAGGGTTGTTTAAAGTCCATTAGACTATGTATGTAAAATCGCCAGCCATAAAAAGGAGTCATACCTGAGCATCTTCTTATGTGAGGTTGCATCGTGAGGCTCGCCAGCCGTTGAAAGAGCTTACGTAATGAGGCTCGCCAGCCGCTGGGGATAAGGTGCTTAATGAAGCTCACCAGCCGTTGATTGGGCGCGTGATGAAGCTCGCCAGCCGTTGAAAGGGTGCGTGATGAAGCTCGCCAGCCGTTGAAAGGGCGTGTTGTGAGAATCTGTCTGTGTCTATCTTCAGGCGAACTCTTGTTGGGAAAAGATATATTGAGGTAGAACTCTGCTGGGGAAAGAGTATATGTAATGAGGCTCGCCAACTGTTGAGTGGGCGCGTGATAAAGCTCGCCAGCCATTGTATGTGAGAATCTTCCCGCCGTTCAAGGGGTATGTTGTGAGAATCTTCATGCGTTTGTCTTCAGGCGAACTCTCGTTGGAGAAAGATATATATTGAAAAGGATTTGGGCCCACAAGCAACAAACTTGTAATAACCAAACTCCTAAGTAGAGCTCTGCTGGGGCAAGGACGCAGCAAGAGCTGCAACTCTGTTAGGGATTGCTCGAAACCGCTTGAAAATTTGCTTGGCATTGCTTGAATTCGCTGAGGATTGTTTGACGTTGCTGAAATTGTTGAGGATTGCTTGATGTACTTAAACCGTTGGGGATTACTTAACGTGCTGAAACCGCTGAGGATTGTTTAACGTTGCTGAAATTGCTGAGGATTGCTTGAAGTGCTGAAACGACTGAGGATTGCTTAACGTGCTGAAACCGCTGAGGATTTCTTGAAATGACTAGCGGTGAGGGACAGAATAGCCAGGGTTCTTCTTATGATGTATGTAGGAGATCGAGGTGGAAGGCGTCATGCCCCCAGCTTACCTCGAGGTGCTGGAGTACAATTTTCCAATTTTGGCTATTGCATATGAATGCATTTGACTTGAATGTAGGTGGCACTGTCTCGACACGTAGCGTTAAGGAGGGTGGCCAATTGGCAGCATGTTATGGCCCTTTAGACACTCGTAGGTGGCCGGGATACGTATGAACGTCTCGTCCCTTGTTATTTTTGTTTTATTTTGAGATGAGATAACTGAAACGAGGCATTTCTTTGCGGAGAGCCTAGAGCGCAGGCTGGCATAATCCTGGGGAAGATAGCCTGTTTGGTGAGGGAGCTAGAGGACAGAGATACTAAGATTGTCGCTCTCGAGATTCTAACTGGGCTTGGTTATGAGGATTAGTTGTTTTTTTTTTATTGTTTTGCTGTTGGTTTGTACATTTTGGCTTGTTTTTGCACGTTTTGGATTTTGTCTTGGGCAAAAGCCCACAGTTTTGGATTTTGGACTTTGTTTTGTGTTGTGAATTTGGATTTGGCGTTGGCTTGGCTTTTGCTTTGGGCGAGAGCGAGAGCCCGCCGATTTGGATTCTGGATTTTTGATTTGGCTTGACGCCCAAGTTTCTGAGTTTTTGTTTTGGGCGAGAGCCCCCAGATTTGGATCTAGACTCTGTCTTGGGCGAGAGCCCCAGCTTGATGTACATGCCTCTTTTGGTTGCATTTGATGGCCTGAGTATTTCTGCTACTGAATGCTTTATATCCCTGCAGGTTAGTCTGAAAACAAAACAGGTTTGGTAGACGACGATTTGGCCGTCCCGCTGCCGAAAATCACATCACATAGAAATCACACAAATTACATATTTGCATGTTGGTGGCCTAAACTGACGCAAAACAAAAAATTTGAAAAACGCGGTTTTGTAAAAGAAATGTATATTTGTTGAAAATGTGGAAAGAAAGAGGAATGAAACGAGTCCCCTGAGTACGTGTGCTCTTGTGTCTCGAACCCGAAAAGGATTAGGAAATCCAAGGTTGATATTATTGTCTAAGTTGTCTTGGCACATGCCCATGCTTGTCATGGTGATAAGTTGAGGATTTCGATGACATGGGGATATCCAAATGTCAAAATGCAAGAGCATAGTGACGTTCAATCTTAACTGGCTAGGGGCCGGTTTTATTTTGTGTCGCACGAGCGGCACGTGGGCTACGTGAGGCGCGTTACTTTGTTTGTCTTTGAGAGTTAGGATGAGTTCTGCCCTTTTTACAGTAACAAGCTCTTCCAATTACGCAATACTAATGCTATAGAAACAAAATACTTTTGTACCGTATAAGCCTAGTGTACATCTGTCGAATTCTGAGGGTGATAAGAGACGGAATAGAGTGGGAGGTTCTATGGTGCTAGAAGACACCGGAGATCTGTGTTATCTCTCTCACTCACCTAAATGAATGAAAGGATCGACCCGAAAGACATGGAGACAAGGTAACTGTGAGTCGATTCATCTGAAATTTGTGAAAATGATGACTACTTAGAGATTCTGTTTTGTTTGTGATTGGAGAGATTTTCTTTTTGTGCATTTTTGAAAATGCTCGAGACTTTTGTTGGGTTGTTTTTATTTGGGGTTTGAAGTCATCGTTGGACTGTTTTTGGCTTGAAGTCGTTGTTGGACCGTTTTTGGTGTGGGAGTCGTTGTTGGATTGTTTTTTTGGACTGTTTTGTGTGTTTGGATTTGTTCGAATTTTGTTTGTCTTTGTCTCGTGAATTTTTTGGACATTTGGGACTTTTGATTTGGGGTTGATGGGATTTTTTGGTTTGTTTTTTTTTTGTTTTTCGGTTTGAATTTGTAAGAGTTTAGGCACGGTTGCACTAAAAAATTGTTTTGATCCTCCAGTGGGGTATCAAAATGTTTGGCATAGGATGAAAATTCTAGTAGTCATATGAGATCTGACGAATCAGGTAGAAAGATGGGGTCTCCAAACCTAAAGGTCACCTAGAGACACGACGATCAAGGAATTTTCACACCACAAGATATGGACAAGGTGGTAAATGCACGCCCTCGTTCAGGCTTAATCTAAGAGTTCTAGTGATCTACACTAAAGAGATACGACCTAAAGTATTATATTCCACTAGTTAAGGGTAAAAAGTAGAACAACTGACTAATAAAAAGACATGTGCTCATTTATTCAGTTTAGTTTGAAACTCGAAAAGGATTAGGATGGTCCTATTATAAAGGATAATATAGTGAAGACAAGTAGCCACTTCAGACGTCGTCTTCAATTCTTGTTCCTAGCACAATTAAGTCTTTGAAAGACTTTATGTTCTGATATCTCAGATGGTTTGCATAAACAGGTCTCAAGTTGTTCACGAATTTTTCCACTTGAGTAGCTTCATCTGGGCGTTCGACAAGTTGTGTGCTAGTCTTCCTCCACCTACTTAGGAAGTCGGTGAAACCTTCTTTCTCGTTTTGGGTAAGAACCTCTAGAGTGTGCATGTTGACTTTAATCTCAGCATTGTCTGCGTATTGCTTGACAAACTCGATTGCGGCATCATCCCATGTTGTGATCTCAGGTTTGATGCCTTTGATAGACATTTAATCTTTGAAAGCACGGATGTGGTTCAAAGGGTTTTCATGCCCCTTTAATTTTGGGATGTCAGTCATGTTGAAATTGTTGGTTGGCAGCTGGGCATTCACAACTTCATACTTGCGATTGTTTTCCATGTAGATGTCGTCTCCCTTGAGGTACATTAGTTGCTCCTCCAAGTATTGAGTCGCATTTACGCTCCAGTAAGAACTGGTGGGGAATTGACTTCCGGTTGTCCCACAAAGGGTGAACCTTTATCATGCACACTAGCATTAGGCATGTCTGCGGCAGGAAGCCTAGCTTCTATGGCCACGATGCGATTCTCAATGGCATTGAGGTGAGCATAAGTTTTGTCTTGGCTCACTTGGAGACGGTTGAGCGCAGATAGGATTTGATCATTACCATCTTGGTTTGGTGCACGAGTATTTGCTTGACTAGCTCTTGACATCTTGGAGGTTGAGACAAGAGACCGACGACGAATCAGAACACGATCGATAAATCTATCACACTTACTCGAAAAGACTCGACTTTGTGAAGTGGGAGTATGCCACTGTGTTAAGAAAGTTTTTGAAAATGACTTGTTTGAAAATGAGTGACGACTCAAAGTGGAGAACGACTCGACTTGTGAAGTGGGAGCGTGCCACTGTGCTAAGTGAGTTTTGCAAATGACTAGTTTGGAAATGTGTGACGACTCGAAGTGGAGAATGACTCAACTTGTGAAGTGAGAGTGTACCACTGTGCTAAGTGGGTTTTGAATATGACTGGTTTGGAAATTTTTGTCCTAGAAAGCCGTAGTGTGGTTGTGGGAGTGTTGGCTCGAAGTGGAGAAATGATTTTGACTAGACACTCGGACAGGATTTCGACTCATTTCAGACTAGTTTACGCCAGCTTTGAAAATGCTTTACAGTTTTAACAGGATTTTGGTTTTTAAAACTTTGTCATGGTTTATTTACAAAAATGGTGATCATGTAGAGGTTATACACGCTTAAACAGGTAGAGTAACGGTATGCTCATTGCATTTAAAAGGGATTTGGCTTAAAAGGGTGGGCTGTCATACCAAGCAATCAAACCCAAGGTCTGTGGAGAGGTCCGTGCCAAACATGAGTAAGGCCGATTCCTAGTCCATTTTCTCGAATAGTGAAAGCCCTTGGTGCTAACATGAGTACACACCGTGGTATGGGTAGCGTCAATCGTTATCTATCCATAGATCCAAATACGAATTTGGACAGTCCGGACAGGACATTTGGTCGAAAGGGTTGGGCTAGGCCTAGAAAGGCTGAATAAAACTACCTAGGAGGGCCGAGTAATGAAAACCGATGACTGTCTCATACATACTATTCCCTAACCTCGTTCAAGTTTCACCCTGAATAACACGTAAGTATACAATCCCTAGCGGAGTCGCCAAACTGTGATACACGGGTTTCGCGATCCTTTCCAAACTGAGATTCACGGGATACCACGGATGGAGAAACGAGGGACAAGCGTGAAAACACGCATTTGTGGAGTCGCCACCAACTTTTGTGGAAAGTTGAAACCGTTTGAATACTTTATGACATGTCAAGACACAAAGGAATGACATGAACACCTAGAATTCGTTACCCTTAGCATTCTATGTCTAGAATGACTCTCGTGGATGGCAATGAACACGGATGTTCACAGAGATCTGGAGTAACGGGTGAGGGTACGTATTAGGAAGTTATGTTGATCGAACACCTAGTCCCGCCCGCCTCGATAGCGGCCTCTACTAATGATTAGGAAAACTCTTCTGTACTCGATGTGTTGTCGGTTATATGCATGATATGCAACATTCACGTTTTAATCCTAACATGTGAACTTAGACTATGTCAGTTAACATGTAAGTTAACAATCAATTGTGTCAAATTGGGATTTAAGATTGATTGTATATGAGAAGACAAGTAAATCATCCAAAGAATCATAAAATACAATGATTAAATAGAACTATAAAATAAATATTACAATGATTACAACGAATATGGGATCTATGTCGGAAAGATACCCAAAAGGAAGACTTAAAGAAAAAAAAACAAAAAAATAAAATTATCTAAAGACAGATTAACGGTGATATTAAGAGTTAATAGTTGATTAATTAGGCAATTAAGCTACGTCAGAGCGAATCAAGAAGATCATAGACAGAAACCAGCCCGGAATAGGCGCAGCAAAAGGTGCGTCCTCTGGAAAAGGCGCAACACTCGATGCGTCTGTTCCTGAGTTGGGTTCTGGCTGTGAAGCTAGAATCGCAATCAGTTAGTATTTTTTTTGTGTATTTACGATTTACTAATATCTATAAGTCGAATTTAGGTGATTTAATAGATTAAATTACACTAATTTTTTAAAAGACAAATCTAGAGATTTGATATGAACAAATCTAACCTCGAAAGACACAGTTTGATAGATGACAAAAACCCACTAATATTGATTATTAGGAATCCAAGTCAAGACAAACTATCTAAATATGAAATTATGACGAAAGATGATTTATAAGAAATAATAAAAACTAATAAAGGTTTTGAAAAGGTTTGAGCATATATCTGAATCTTACATTAGATGAAATAAAATACAATACAAAAGATGGATTTAAACACCCTCAGACTTACATGTTGACGAAACGAGATATGAACTAAAGTTACGATTTAGCGACAGCTCGACTCGAATGTAAAGAAAGTGCCCTCGTAAGAGGATCGATTGATTAATTAAGATTGATTATTGTTGAGTTTGTCAAGTTGGTAGGTCAATGCAATAACGTGACAAGAATCCAGAAGAATCTGATCTTACGTGGTCGATTGATTAAGCACGTAGTTGTCAAAATGCTTAGAGAAAGGTCTAGAATGCAAAGAGAGAGAAAAGAAGGGGCGGAACACTCACGTGCCTTAAAAGTCTGCACGAACCTCTCCTTATATATGGAGAAATCCGAAGAGTTTTGGAATGACTCGAACACGGAAAGAAATCTATAGAATATTCTGGAAACAGGAAAACAGAGCCGGGGAAGAGGTGCAGCAGGCACCGCGACTCTTGGAAGAGGCGCAGCTCCTGCTGCGTCATTTTTCCCTAGCAGTTTCCTACATTGAAAGAAAGATTTCCGCGTTTCTATTATGGAATTGCGGTAGATTTCGAATGCTTTCTAAATAAAATATGAATATATTTTACCAAAAAAGATAAGTTTTGGAACATTAAAATATCCGGAATATTCTCGAGCGTTCAGACAAGGTTTTAAAAGACGGTTTATAGAAAATGAAGCGGTTATTGACCCGCACTCCAAAATGACTCTCATGACTGTCAAAACGACCGTATCGGCACGTAGATGACGACCAAGGGGTAGACACAAGTGTTTGAGCTGTCACTAGACGATAAACTTACGAACTGTTATAAATCGATCCGCGTACCAAACATGCGACCCAATCATCACTGGGTGGTTGGCGAAAGGTGTAGATTCGAGGTATCTACACATCTCCGCATGATTGATTCCATGGGGTGAGTGTTTATGTTCAATGTCCAGGGAGATGTCACTTAGTTGGAACTATGACTTGGTCCATATGGATCAGATTTGTGTACATCATCAGTATGAGGCAAATTCTTGTTTCAGACGATCACTTTTCGTCTGAAATTTCAAATGGAGTTTGTAACCACTTTATGATAAAATGTAGGATCAATTGTTGAAAACACCCTTTAATGGTACACTTTTTAAAAATTAATACCTCATAAAAAAATTCAAAACTTAATACCTTAAACTAGCATTCTCACATATTTTGATACCTTAAGTGACTTCCGACAGTGGGATGTATGTAAATTACCCAGGATAACTTAATACCTTAAATTAATCCCGATCTCAGTCTTTTGGTTAAAGATTTCATTACCCAGGATAAACAGTGGGATGTATGTAAATTATCCGCCTTAGTAAATAATGACAATGTCAATCAGATAATTAATATTCCTCTTCCTCACAATGAAATTCCGGATACTCTCTTTTAGGGACTATCAGCGAACGGAAACTTTTCTACTAAAACTGCTACTTGGCTAGCACAAGGATTGGTAGAACATAATTTTTATAAATGTGAATTCTACTGGATTTGGAAACTCAATATTCCCCCAACATTAAAAATTTTTCCTTTAAAAATCTTGTGTTGATGGTCTACCAACAAAAAATAGACTACTTAGAAGTCATATTAATGTCCCACCTCATTGTGTTTTGTGTAATCATCATCTTGAGAGCAAAGACCATTTCTTTTTTAATTGTCCCGTAATTGGCTCGATTATCAAGGATTTTGGCATTGTTAGGTTTAATAATTTTTCTGCAAACTTTAATAATGTTTCAAGCCAAAACTTTGTAATGAAACTTAACGCTCTCAGAGATTTCATTCTGAAACCTGATTTCACTAACATTGTTTTTATTTGGTGGAATGCATTGTTTTTTAGAAATGACATTATTTTTAATAGTGTTCAATTCGACATTACTAAGCTTACTCTTTTATGCAATAATAGTATTAACATTTGGAGTAAAACTAGAATGAAGGATCTAAATAATCCCGATAAAGACGATTCTGTAAGAAATACTAATACTAGTAACAAAGATGATGTTTTTTGGAAGTAGCCTCTAAACGATTTTCTAAAATTAAATTTTGATGGATCAAGAATCAATGGGAATAAGGCTGCTTTAGGATATGTCATTAGAGATCATATCGGTAAAGTAGTTTTGTTAGGAGCTAAAACTTGTGGATCAAATAGTATTCTTGTTGTAGAAGCTCTTGCACAAAAAGAAAGTATTATAGCTGCAAAATCACTGGGAATTACAAAGTTGATAATTGAAGGTGACAATTTATGCGTTATCAACTCGATCCGTAGCTGTTGACAAATTCTGTGGGAAATTTCAAGTATTGTCAAAGATGTGAAGTTGGATCTTCGGTGTTTTGAGGAGGTGGTAGTTAAACACTGCTACCGTGAGGTTAACAAAGTCGCAGACTATATGGCTTCAATTGGACACTCTTATTCAACTCTTTCGAGATGGTTTCAAAGTCCATGGCTCCTATTAAATTTTCTCATCCGAAAGGATGAAATATGTTGGTCCTACAATCGAGTATCGACCTAGTTTTCTTACCTTATAAAAAAAAAACTTCTTTCTTATAATTTTTACATGTCATCTTATTCTTCTAACTCAATTTTCATTTGATCTCAATCTCTCACTTTACATTTTACCCTCTTAATTCTCTCTTCTATTTTCACTATCTTTTGTACCCATATAATATGCTTATGAATCTGTAATTAGGGTTCAAGAAATTTGGGGCTAATTTTGTGATGGACCTCAAATTGAGTTCCAACGGGTAAAAGGGAAGCTTGAGATGGAAAATGGGAAGCCACTGTGAACGAAGAAATCAAATATCTCTTAGAAGAGAGCAAAAATAAAAGCTTGAGATGAAAAAGTTTAATAATGCAAATGATAAAGTTGTTGTTACTAGTCATCTTCCAAAGAAATACCCAACACAATTGATAGACATATCAATTAAGATAGTTGTTATTGTTCTCTTATTTGGGGAAAATTGTTATTAGGTTGGTTTAATAGAAAGGGAATAATAGTTAATTATGAGTGCTATGTGTTGGGGAAGAGGGTATATAAAGGCAAGGGTAAAACCGTGACAATTTAAGGTATCAACATATGTCAGAATGCTAGTTAAAAATATTAAGTTTTGAATTTTTTTTGATAAGGTATTAAATTTTAAAAAGTGTAACATTAAAGAGTGTTTTCAACAATTGATCCTAAAATGTAACCATAATGATACAGCCACTGTCACAGTTTATGATTACTTGTTTTCCAAAACTGATTGCAGTTGAATGTAAAATAGTTACAAAATCCCCTAATAAGATTTCAGACAAGAATAGGTCGTCTAAAAGGGGACAAATTCTTAATAAGAATTTAAATATAGTCATAAGAAAATTACTCATTTCAATTAAGGGTTTTCTTTCCTTTTCTTTTTTAGTACAATGATTACGGAAATGAATTTGAACCGTACAAAACACATTATCCCACATCCAATTACATTTCCGGATTGTAAAACATCGACGACGTTTTAGAAAACATCGACGACGTTTTTCATAAAAAAGACGATACTTGCCATTTTTCTTTCTCTCTCTAAACAAATTATCTCCCAAATTCATTCAAAACCCACTAAAACACTCACCCTCTCCCACACCCCCACCGCCACCACTGCCACCACTGCCGCCGGCACTACCATCGTACCTGCGACCGCCGTCCCGCCCCCTGCCGTCCCCCCTTGCCGTGTTCCTGCCGGCCACCTGCACCGGTACGTATTTCTTCTATTTTTTTTTTTTGTAGATCTACTTATATTGTTCTTGTATTTTTGTTTACTTTGTTTAAATTTGTTTGTTGTTAGTTTTTGTATTAATTAAACTTGTAGTTATTAGGTTGTTGTTTGTAATTAGTTTGTATGAGATTGTATTTGGTTTAATTAAAGTTGTTGTAATTTGTTTTGTCTTAGTTTATAATTATTTCATAGTATGTTTATTTTTGTTCTTGTTAGATTTGTTGTAAAATCAATTTGTTAGTAATTTGTTGTTAGAAATTTGTTGTTAGTAATTTGTTGTTAGTAATTTGTTTAGATTTGTATGAATAATCGGTATAAAGATAGAAATAATCAAATTTAAATCCGATTTCTTGTTCTCGGTTTGAAATTTGGAGGAAAAAAAAATTTCCCCCATGGTTGGACAACCAAATCACACGTCCAACCATGGGGGAAAAAAAAATTTCCCCCAAGTTCCACCATGGTGGGACGTGTGATTTGGTTGTCCAACCATGGTGGGATTAAAATTCTGGAAATCCACCATGGTTGGACAACCAAATCACACGTCCAACCATGGTGAAAATTCCAGAATTTTCATCCCACCATGGTGGGACGTGTGATCTAGTTGTCCAGCCATGGTGGGATTTCCATAATTTAAATCCTACCATGGTTGGTATCCAAAAAAAAAAATTTCGCCCATGGTTTGAATTTTTTGATAAAACGTCCGTCCATGGTTTACCCAAAATTTTTTTTTTAATTTGTTAATTAAGTTGATTAATTTAATTTTTTCGATGCTAATATGTTTTTGGAATATTATTAACGCTTATTTGAATGTTTTAATTGTGTAATGCAGATGGGAGATCGAGGAAAGAGCGTTATGGTTCCCGAAGATCGTACGGTGAACCGTAGAGTCACGGATTCAAAGCGTCGTTTTGTTTTTCGGTGTAGTAGATCTAATCCCGTTAGTAGCGGTATTTCTGACAGGGAGAGGTCGGAGGAGGTAGGAGGAGGTAGGGTTACGAGGAAGCGGAAGACGTTTATAGGGAAGATGAAATTGTTGACGAGGGTTTGGTGGACTCCGAGTCTGAGGGCGAGAAGGATATTGTTCAGCGGTCCGTACCTTTATCGAGATTGGAGGTACCGTTGTCTCAGAGGTTAGCTCGGGACTCCTTTGGTCGCTATTCTAGGTTGGATGATGGTTCGCAGAGGGAGCCGCGGAAGAAGCCGCGCAGCGATAATGATTGGCTCCTTAGAGACCCAGTTTCTGGTGGGCCCTGTAACATATCGGTGTTACGCAGTTTTGGGGGGCATGTGGCATATAGTAGTTGGACCGAGACCGAGGAGGCTAGGTCCTTTATAAAGTGTTACGAGAGGCTGAGTTATGTGGATGGGTTAGGGAGCATGGAGGTGCCGGCTGATGTTGTTAGGAGGTTTCAGCTGACTGGGTTGACTGGGTTGACGATGTGATGCACGACAGCTTTGGATGAGAACCTTCTTAGCGCTTTCATAGAGAGGTGGCAGCCGGATACCAACACTTTTCATATGTCTTTCAGGGAGATCACCATTACTTTTCATATGCCTTTCGGGGAGATCACCATTGTCGCGACGGAAATGACCGATAACACATATAGTCCAGTTGAAGGTGGTTGCAAATACAAGTAAGTGGTCGGAACACATCCAATGCTCCGTACCGCATGGGATCTCAAGATAGAACTCGGCACGCCTCAATGTACTCTCAAAGCCTGTCAAACCAGTCGTAGAGGATGGATGAGTACCGAACAGGTTCTTATAGACGTCGTCGCTCCTAATCTCTTGGGCACACCACATCCTCATCTGAAGGTAGTCGCCCTCTTGCCCCCGTTGGGCATGTGATATAACCCGGTAACCACAGTGACCATCGTCACCGACATCTACCCAACCATCGAACTGGCCCCAAAGCACCTCCGGTACCCCGTATCGTTTAGCCCAAGTTGAGAAAAGGCCGATGGTGTAGTTTCTTTCTAACGGAGCGTTTGGTGGTCCTGGAGGAAAGTCCCCAAATAAGTGAGTACGAGCAGTAGATCCATCGGTGCTAGGTGTCCCATATTTCCTCTGACTATGCTCGAAAGACGACTTGTTCCTAGTCGTGGATTTTTGTGGACGGCCTTTCGGGTTTTCGTTAATAGGAGGTGGCAAAACGTCCTCGTCCTCCGGATGTAGGGCGTCACGCATCTTCTCGGCTACCAACCTACGACGAACCGGGTCACTGTTTCTAGCTTCCACTACTAACCCATCAAACTCATCAGCATCGGTTCTCGGCATTTGATCAACACTATCAAATATCAAGGTCTTCCAAAAAACGTGAACATCATCTACATGGACCCTCCTACCTCTCCTACTCAAATAAACCAATTTGCATGCACAAGGTAGGCCATGAGTTGTCTCAAGCACATGTCCACATCCCTCCTCTAACCCGACACCAAGACCAAGCCCTCTCTGAAGCTCCTCCTCCATTATTCCTATTGCCTTCGTCGACACGACCCCTAGCAACAATGAGAACAAACGACTAGTTATACGAGGCCGACTCCTTGAATCCTCAAGTGACTTTCTAATCTCCGAGTGTTGACTATCAAGCATGTCATTCATCTTCGACCACATACTATCAAGTGTCAAATTTGCACTTTTCAACCATGACTTAAGTAGAGAATGAGCCGACTCGACACGGGAAGTAGACGTGTTACCGAAATGTAGGACATCGTTTGTATAACATCGCACAAACTTCTCCTTGTGCATCGCCCAAGTGCTCAAAACATAGCGCCCTAAGGGAGTCCACTTTACACGAAAAGACTCCAATGCTTTTTCATACTCTTCCACGGTTAATGCATCAATAACCCGTACCCAACCCGCTTCTGGATTATAGTAGACAAGATCTGTATACCACTCGGTCTTGTAGATGTTCAGGGTTTTGGCATTGATGGCGCGGTTCACGTGCCACCGACACAAGAAATGACTAGAACCTGGAAACACCTCCCTAAGAGCGGCGATCAAACCCAACTCCCGATCGGTGACGAAGACGGTAGGGGAAACAAAGACAGGTGCAAGAATGTCCGACAACCGCCTCAAAATCCACGTGTAGGAATCCTCGGACTCCGTAGAAACAAGTGCACAACCAATTAGGAACGAATTCCCGGTCGGGGTAACACCGACAATCTCAACCAGTGGATTCTTATAGGTGTTTGTCTTGTAAGTAGAATCAATGAGCACAACATAATGATAGGCTCGGAAAAGCTGCACGGCTACGGGATGTGCCATGAATATATGAGAGATCTATCGTGTCTCCGGATCACTCACATGCCACATCAAATAATGTGCTTCTACCGCAAGAGCAAACGTTTGTTGAGCCGTGTTCCTTCCACCCCTAAATTCCCGCCTCAGTTTCTTCGTCTCGTTATATATTTGATTATTTGACGGTTGAGGTTTAACCGGCGTTCTTTGGTGAAGAGCGTTCGTTATGTCTTTTGGAAGCACACCGGCCTTAACCTGTTGCCTCACATACGCTTTCTCCTCGTCATCCAAAGCCGCAAAATGACGATCACCATCCTTGTAAACCACTTCCTCGTGATTGTGAAACCCTTTACCCTCGGCGGTGATTATGTTCCAAACTACACCGTTATCGTCACCTTGCTGAGGGTAGTTCTGCACGGCTCGGATACGGAAAGTGCATCCACACTTATTCGACCCACGACGCTTCTCAGGATCATCAATTGGAGGAGGTCTACCATACCTTGAACATCGAAAGTAAGATGCCAACAACCCGTCTTTTCTTCTGTTTTTTGCCCCATTATTTGCTTTAACCAAAGCAAAACCATGATCCATTGCAATCCTACTCGCCCAATTAAAGGCATCATCGCGGGTAACAAAACCTAACGTCGTTTCAAAACACGGATTGTAATCGGTGTTATTATTCCCAAATTCCTCAAACGAGTCCTATTCAATGCAAATACGGCGCTAATTAGACATTAAATAATTAATACATATTAGTAAAACATGATCTACATACGTAAAATGTTATTAATCATGACAATAAAAAAACGATATCATCTCACCATGGTCAGATGAAGAACTGGATGTCATGAACCATGGTCAGACCTCCATTTCACACGTCTGACCATGGTGGTACTTGTGAACTGGAGGTCTGACCATGGCCAGACATCCATTTCACACGTCCCACCATGGTCAAACGTGTGAAATGGAGGTCTGACCATGGTCAGACATCCATTTCACACGTCTGACCATGGTGGGACGTGTGAAATGGATGTCTGGCCATGGTCCATGACATCCAGTTCTTCATCTGACCATGTTATTTTTTCATAATTTTTTTTGAAAAACCGCAATTTAATTTTAACTAAATAAGACGTTACGTAAATCAATTAAGTTAGATAAGTATAAACAAACAATTAACGGATTCCGGGAAAAAAAAATTAACAAACGTAAAATTTGATTAATAAGTGAACATACCGAAGAGTGTTCATCCGCCATGATAATCGATTTAGGATTTAGTCAAATTGTTGTTCTTGTACGATTTAGTCAAATTGTTGTTCTTGTACGATTTTAATTTTTTTAGTTCAATTTAGTTGTTTTGATTTTAGGAGAATTTGAGAAGAGAGAGAGATAAGAGAGATAGAGAGTATAATTCAATAAGGGCAATTTCGTCTTTTTTATGAAAAACGTCGTCGATGTTTCCTAAAACGTCGTCGATGTTTATGAGGCACCTTACATTTGAACTAGACACAAACTTTCAAATAAGAAAAGAGAGAAGATTACTTTAATTGGCCCAAATAGAAAAGACATAACAAACCTTCAATTGGAGGGAATATTTTCTATCAAGCTTAAACTGGGTCACTCGAATAAACCCTTATGAAAAAGAATCTAGATTTTGACATATGATTAGACTAGTCACTAGCCGACTTCTCTATGCCTCAAATAACCACTATATTTATACACATATTTCTACAATTCTACCTAATGATTAATCTATAGTAAATACAAGTAACATTTAGTTGTTTTTTTTTACCACAAGTATCCCCTACCAACAGCTAGAACTTGTAAATGGGTTAATCGGATTAATTTTGAGTCGGGCCAATTTGAGTTGGGCCAATTTGAGTCGGGCCAGTTTGGGTTTTATCATATTATCGGGTTAGTTCGGGTCGGGTCGGGTTGTTTCGGGTTTCGGGTGTTTTTCGGATCAATTGATCAGGTCTGTTTCGAGTCAACGGGTCGGATTATTTCGGGCCCGAGTCATTTTTCGGGTCAATGATTAAGAAAAATAAAGTAATTTTAGTCATTTCAAGTCTTTTCTGTTCAATAAGAGTTATATTATTTCGGGTTATTAGTTTCGGATCGGGTCATTTCAGGTCGTCGAGCCAGTTACGGGTCAGCACACTTCGGGTCATGTTCGGGTCGGGTCGGGCGAATTCGGGTTTCGGGTCAGATGAATTCGGGTTTCGGGTTGGATGAATTGGAGGGTTCTGGTTCAGGTTGGATGAATTGGAGGGTTCCGGTTCAGGTCAACACACCAGCAAACTTTGGTAACATTTAGCCGTTCGAATAGCTAGTATTCATTAAGACAGAAGTATCCGTCTTGATATTAAAACATGTAAAAAATCATATCACATGGACGTATAAGACAAATCTTTTGTCTTTCTCAATGCATTATACTTTTATCCTATTATTATCTACATAAATATATTTGACCCATCTTAAACTTAAGATAATTATACTCGTCTTAAATGATAGGAATAATTGTGCATTCCCATATATTACCAAAATTTAGAAAGTCCCAAAAACAATGACAATAGACAACCGAATAACTTTAGTAACGGTGGTACTAGAAAAGAAAATAAAAAAAAGGGTGACCATTAAAAATAAAAACAGCGACATATTCGTGTCCGCGGTTCAAGATACGTGGTTAAGGACCACGCATGTACACCTATCATTGGTACAGATATTAAGAATACTCCATTTCTTGCATATATAATAATCTTACACTAATAAGATTCATGCACAGTTTAATACAGTACATTACTCCATTTATTAAATTGTGTGTAATAAATCTCCTATATAAATATAGTCCACACTTGTACATTCAATTGAATCAATCATCCAACTTTTCAGGAAATTAAAAACTCAATTGTCTTCACCTCTTCCCTTTTTTTTTTTACAAATCTCAGACTGTATCAATTACTTAAGCGTGTTGACATTAATTTCTTTTACTCCCATATAAATATAAATATAATACTGAATCTTTTATTACAATGGAAGCTTAATTAAATCTCTGAAACTACCTACAAACTCAGCTTTCTTATTGTATGCCTTGTCTCCCTTCATTTTATTCTCATTTTTATTATTCCTGTAAAACTTTATAACTGCATTTTCGTTTACATAAATACCTTAGTATTTTGGTTAATAAAAGTCTGTTAAAAGACCTTTTCATCATTATAAGACCTTTTTAAAAGGTCTAATCTTTGGTGGGTACCCTTAATTTCTCTGTAATTTTATTGACAATTTATTGGGTATATATAATTTGTGGGTATCTTGTCATTTGTAGAGATGAGAAACCCTAAATTAAGGGTATTGTTCAGTATAATTTCTGCAATAGTGTTAGTCACACTATTGTATGATTCTTCAGTAAGTAGTAAATGGAGTATAATTTCTGAAAATGGGGTGAAATATAAGTGGGTTATGCAAGAATTTGTTGATCCTTCATTAAATGTTAGTATCACAAAAGATATTAAATTGAAGGATTTACAAATATGTGATGAATTCTTTGATCACAAAGGGTATAAGAGTAGTTGTGATTTCTTAATTGCAAACCCAGATTGTACTTCAGGTGGGTTTTTCAATTACATCAAATTTTTCTACTGTGATTGTCAAAATTACACCTTTTTGGGATACTTAGTTCTTGGTTCATGGCTTGCTGTATTGTTCTATTTATTGGGTAATACAGCATCTGATTACTTCTGTTGTTCATTGGAGAGCTTATCAACTCTTCTCAAAATGTCACCTACTATTGCTGGGGTGACATTACTTCCTTTAGGGAATGGAGCATCCGATGTTTTCGCTAGCATTGCCGCTTTCATGGGGACGGGTTCCGGTGATGTTGGATTGAATGGTGTTTTGGGTGGGGCTGTGTTTATAACCTGTATTGTTGTGGGAGTTGTTTCCATAAGTGTAGCTGATAAAAGGGTTCAAATTGATAAGAAATGCTTCATAAGGGACCTTTTTTTCCTTCTGATCACCATATTAGGTCTTACAATAATTATGATTATTGGTAAGGTCACAATTTGGGGTGCCATAGCTTTCCTCTCAATTTATGTGGTTTATGCTGTGTATATTACTGTCAATGAGATTCAAAGGGAAAAGGGTGTCGGTGTGAAATCGGTGGGTGTTGCACCATTGCTTCCTGTGGTTGAAAGTGAGTCTATCAATGCCTCATTACTGAGTCCTGACAGTCATGGTGACCCACATGATCATTTGCATAAGAAGGGCCATTGGATTTGGGATAGTAATTTCGCCTTCTATTCTGACTATATTAAGGACACCTCAGAGGATAGCCATACAACTGTGTGGGGTTGGTCTACTGAAGAACAACAGTCTGCCCTTTCCTTTTCAAACCTCTGTTGGTTGCTTGAGATACCATTGAATATTCCTAGAAGGTTGACAATCCCGACTATTGATGAGTGTCGTTGGTCTAAGATGTATGCGGTCGCCAGTACATTTTTAGCCCCCGTGCTTTTAGCATTTTTATGGAACACTAGGGAAAATATCGACCCTTTAAGTGGGAAAATTGCGTACTTCATAGGTTTCGGGGTTGGATTTGTTCTCAGTGTTCTTGCTTCATTGTACACTAAAACCGAACACCCACCTCGTGAATTCTTGTTCCCATGGATTTTCGGTGGGTTTTTGATGAGTATGATTTGGTTCTACATATTGGCTGATGAGCTTGTTTCTCTGCTTGTCTCATTAGGGACAATATTAGGCATCAACCCATCTATGCTGGCCTTAACTGTATTGGCATGGGGGAATTCGATGAATGATTTAATGTCGAATACAGCATTTGCAATGAACGAAGGAAATGGTGTGCAAATTGCAATGTCGGGATGTTATGCTGGTCCTATGTTCAATACATTAATCGGGTTGGGAGTTTCCTTATTACTCGGAACATGGTCTATGGGTTCAGAACCATATGTGATTCCCCGAGACGCAGGTCTGTTTCTCACAGTGGCATTTCTCACAGCTGGCGTCGTTTGGTCGCTTGTTGTATTGCCCCAAAGTGATATGCGACCGAATAAGCTATTGGGAGTGGGTCTGATTATAATCTATGTCCTGTTTCTTTCTATCAGGATTTGTATGGCTATAGGAATTGGTTCACTAATTAGCTTAGGTATCGGAGCATTATAAGTACCGTAAATGTAGTCTCAGTATAATGTACATATATTCATCGTCTTTGTACAGTTTTATTGTGTGAGAATATGTATAAGATTATCTCCTCTGTATTGAAATTAGCACATGATGTCAGGCAGGGGACTGTATCTGACTATCTGCAATCTGTATTGTATAAATCAATTTTTGTGTGTATTAGTATTATTACAAATTAGTTCATTTTATTAAGTACCTTGTCTTTGATCTGACTTTTTGCAGTATTGTTCACCGTTTACTCACCTCTTCAGATTTGTGCTTCTCATTTCAAATAAAAATATGCTTTCGATCGTTTAGAAGTCCATCCGTATAGTGTCATTTTTCGGTTGAGTTGTGTTTTATCACGTTATTTCTTATCAACGTGTGACCGAAGCATTTTGTATTAATTTGGGGTTCGGGTAATTTGAGTCAAATATTTGATCCGATTAGTTGAGTTAATTGGATCGGGTTCGGGTTGAAACAGTGCGAGCATGTCATATTAGCGAGTTAGTTCGGGCTGAATGAGTTATTTCGGGTTTCAGGTGGTTTTTTCGGTATGTTGGTCGTGTCAGTGTCTTGTCAAGCAGGTTGGGTTATTTCGGTTTCAGGTCATTTTCGGCTCAATTTTTTGGGAAATAATCCACATTTGTACTATTACCTATTTTTTGTTTAGTTTTGATAATTTACTCATTATTTTAACATAAAGAATATTATGTGTGCTTTTAAATTAGTCATTTTAAGTCTTTTTTTTGTTCAAATAGAGTTCATTTTCAGGTAGGGTGGTTTCGTCTCGGGTCATTTCAGGTCGGCTCAGATTCGGATTTCAGGTCATGTTTGGGTCGGGTCGGGTCGGGTCGGGTCGGGTCAATTCGGGTTTCGGGTCACATTCGGAGGGTTTTAGTTCGGGTCAAATCAGGGTCACGTGTCAGCCTTTTCGAGTCAAGTCTATCGAATCGGGTTTATTTTGTCAGCTCAACTCAGACTAGAAAATGTCTCAATTTATCCTCTATATACAATTTAAAATATTTTTCCTCCAAAAGGAATCTGCTTAAATAAAGATACAGAACTTTATTTTCTATTAAATTATTATTTTTTAGTGAAGATATAGTCTTTTAATTATTATAATCTTTTTGAACTAAATTATAATCATCTAACTAAAATAAAACCAAACTGGTATAAATCCGAAAAAAAATTATATGAAAAAACTATAAACTAATATCATTACTTTTGTATAAAAAAATTGACACATACAAGTACTTAATTCATATATAAAGATTATGAACCGATATTATTAATTCCGTGACCAAAAAAAATTCATTAAAATTACATGGAAGTTTTATAAAGTGAAATCCATAGTTTTAGGGTAAGTTTTTTTATTTATTGAATTACACATTCATGACTTTACTTAATTCTTTTGTTCAATTTTCCATTTGAAAAATGAAAGTAAAGGATATATACAGTGGTGGATCTAGGGGGGGCTAGCAGGGGCGGTCGCCCCCCCGGCGGATGAAAATTTTGAAGTTTTAGTTAAAATTTTCGAAATTTTTTTAAATGTATCTTATAAAATTAGTCGTTCGCCCTCCTAAAATTTTTCGCCCCCCCTAATTTCAAATCCTGGTTCCGCCACTGGATATTTATGTACGGGTTCTCTACTAGTTAATAGAGTAACCATTTAAAGATAATGTTGTGCGGAAGCGTTGATACCTTCTATTGGGCTTATGTTGTATCGGTGTCCACGATATATAATAGTACGATATATTCCGCTTTGGGTCAAGCCCATACGAATTTACAGTTAAGTTCTTTCTCAAAAGGTCTCATATTATTATATTTGTAGAAATTTATAAAGATTTTTTTCATCCTAACTGATAAAAAAAGATACGGTAGCCTACTTGATTTGGAGGTTGAGGTGATAGTGATCGGGAGAAAACTTAGCCTTATTGTTGATGACCCACTCTATTTGACTGTTCTTCGTTTGCTGTTCTTCTATACTCATTGCATATTATGGAATTACATGTAATAAAAAAACTTGTATGAATTACACAAATGGTACACAATATGAAATGTTGCTTAATAATTGTAACACAAATTATATCTATACGAGACTAGAAAAGGACCCTTGGAATGTTGGAAAGATCAGTCACGATGCTACATTTACTCCCCACTGGCGTTAACATCATGCCGACATAAGAGACAAAAGCTACACGTCACCCTTCATCCATGCCTTCTCTAAGAAGACTGTATTCGTTTTAACTGTAAATTAATTATAACTCCCATTAATGTTTCACTTTTCTAAAATTACTCTCTTATAAATTTTTTTTATTAAATTATTCCCAGATTTTTGACTCCGGCCATATCTTGCTACCATTTCCCAATTCTGGTGAGCAAATCCGTCAATATTTGAATTTTCCCTCCATTTCACTTATTTCATAAAGAAAATGCCCTTCACTTTCCTGTTATATGACTTTCCTTCTCTTCATCTTCATCAATTGTTATCATTTCACTCTATCTTCATCAAAATTAACCTCCATTATAAGATCTTTCTCCATTGTTATCATTTCGCTGCCAAAACTCGTACTCATATGGATTGGCAAAAAGATGTCATCAACAAACTCATGTTGGAGAAGAGATTGTTGAAATGTGAAGTTGACGTTTTGGGTGGGGATATTCAATCGCTTAAAGAGGATAGGAAGAAGCTGGAACATGAGATTGAGAAGATGAAGGCACAATGTAGCATTGGCAGGTCCTTATTCAAAAGATCAAAACTGGCAAGTTTTGCAATTATGTTTGTAATTGTAGTGTTTTATGTAATAAATCTTAGTTGGAATCATTGTATCCTCTTGTACATCTTGGTTCATGAGTTAATTGAGGTTGTAATGTATGGTTTTTAGTCAAATGAACTTAATTTTTCATGCATTCATCTAATATGCAATCATTGTAAAAGGTGAAGAAGATTAATTTGGGTTAAGAATTAGGGCTAGGAATTAGGTTTTGATTTGGGATTTTCAGTAAAATGAGAGTAATTAAGAGTAAATGAAAATGGGAGGAAAGAGTCTAAATGAAAATGAATGAGAGGAAGTATTGACAAAGACGATAAGTTAAATGAAGGGCATCTATGTTCATTTCTCTTTTTTTTCGGCCTTAAAACAAAAATGGTAGCAAGATATGGCCGGAGTCAAAAATCTGGGAGTAATTTAATAAAAAAAATCTTATAAGGGAGTAATTTTAGAAAAGTGAAACATACAAGGGAGTTATAATTAATTTACTCTTGTTTTAATATTAACCTATATGTCTCAATCATTAGTTTGTCTTTCATTAAAATATTTCTCATAAAAAATATGAAAGGGAAATAAATAAAAGGGACGAAAGAAGTATCTCACATAGATATATAGGACATATTTTTTGTTTTTCCTTATACATCCTGCTTTGGCTTATTCATCTCACATAGGCATGTTTGGTCCGTCTTAAACTTAAGAGACGGATATACCCGTCTTAAATGACAATTTGTTCGTCATGTAGGGCGGCCCAATGCTAGAAGGCTTTTCTATTGCTCCACATAGGAACATGTACAATGCTAAAAAAGAGCTCTTTTTATTTGTGAATTTTTTTTTTGGGTTTTTTTTCCCACAATAAAGGGGACGAACCACGTAGAAATAACTAGGTAGCTAAAATAAGCAGGGTAGCGACTCCTTGAATGTCTTCCCTTAAGATTAACATAATCCTAAGATATGGAGGAGATGCATCTAAAATGATTGTATTGGTGAACGAATTAACTTCTGATTAGTTAGCCAATAAGTAGCTCAATTCACCTCATTGTAAGCAGTTTCCTTTTAATGTCAGATCCTTACAACAAAAAAACTATTGGGCAAATACTGCCTACTAATCAGTTGAGTGTCTTGTTGATGCTTGAAGAACTGATTGAACATTGTTATTGTTGTGTATGAACTGTAGAAGAGTAATTGAGAGAGAATATATGTTTGTATAAACTAAATCCTTGAGTACAAAGTATGATTACATCCTTCCTTGTATAAAAGAGTAGTTTGGATACTAGGAATAGGATACCTAGTCCAACTAACTCTCAACAACTCTAACAGACTTTGTAACAACCATTTTTTATGCTTAACTCTTTTAACAATTTTGTGGTAAACTTTTGTTGAGTCACTGCAATACCATTAGGCGTATGTTGTGAGAGTCTTCCTGCCGTTGAATGGGCATGTTGTGAGAATCTTCATGCCGTTGAATGGGCATGTTGTGAGAATCTTCCTGCCGTTGAATGGGCATGTTGTGAGAATCTTCATGTGTCTGTCTTCAGGCGGAATCTTGCTGGGGAAAGATATATTGAAAAGGATTTGGGCCCATAAGCAACAAACTTGTAATAACCAAATTCCTAAGTCGCTGCTAGGGAAAGGGCGCAGCAAGAGCTGCAACTCTGCTTGGGGTAGCTTGAAACCACTTGAAACATTGCTTGATGTAGCTTGAAATCGCCAAGGTCTAGAAAGCAAAGAGAGAGAAAGAATGGGCGGAACACTCGTGTGTCTTGAAAGTGTGCACGAACCTCTACCTATATAAGTAGAAATCCGAAGAGCTTTGAAATAACTCGAACACGGAAATAAATCTAGAAAATATTCTGAATACAGGAAAAACAAGCTGGGGAAGAGGCGCAGCAGGAACTGTGACCCTTGGAAGAGGCGTAGCGCCCGCTGCGTCGTTTCCCAAGCAGTTTCCTATTTTGAAAGAAAGATTTTTGCGTTTCTTTTATGGAATTGTGGTAGATTTCGAATTCTTTTATACATAAAATACGGATATATTTCACCAAGAAAGATAAGTTTTGAAATATTAAAATATCCGGAATATTCTCGAGTGTTCAGACACGGTTTTAAAAGACGGTTTATAGAAAATCTGTCGACTATCGGGGAGGGTCGTTTAAAGTCTGTTAGACTACGGATGAAAGCCCGTTAGCCATAAGAAGGATTCATACCTGAGCATCTTCTTACTTGGACTAAGGTTGCGATGTGAGGCTCGCTAGCCGTCTGAGTATGGCGCGTACTGAGGCTCGCCAGCCGGTGGGGATATGATGCGTAATGAAGTTTGCCAGCTGTTGAAAGGGCGCGTGATGAAGTTCGGCAACCATTGAGAGGGCGCGTGATGAGGCTCGCCAGCCGTTGAAAAGGCGACTGATAAAGCTCGCCAGCCGCTGAGTAGGGAGGCTCGCTAGCCGTTGAAAGGGTACGTTGTGAGAATCTTCCTGCGTGTGTCTTCAGGCGAACTCTCGTTTGAATAGAGCGTTTGATAAAGCTCGCCAGTTGCTGAAAAAGGCGCGTAGTGAGGCTCGCGAGCCCTTGAAAAGGCGTATGTTGTGAGAGTCTTCCTGCCGTTGAATGGGCATGTTGTGAGAATCTTCATGCCGTTAAATGGGCATGTTGTGAGAATCTTCCTGCCGTTGAATGGGCATGTTGTCAGAATCTTCATGTGTCTGTCTTCAGGCGGAATCTTGCTAGGGAAAGAAATATTGAAAAGGATTTGGGCCCATAAGCAAACAACTTGTAATAACCAAATTCCTAAGTCGCTGCTGGGGAAAGGGCGCAGCAAGAGCTGCAACTCCGCTTGGGGTTGCTTGAAACCGCTTGAAACATTGCTTGACGTTGCTTGAAATCGCCATGGTCTAGAAAGCAAAGAGAGAGAAAGAATGGGCGGAACACTCGTGTGTCTTGAAAGTGTGCACAAAACTCTACTTATATATGTAGAAATCCGAAGAGCTTTGGAATAACTCGAACACGGAAAGAAATCCAGAAAATATTCCGAAAACAGGCAAAACGAGCTGGGGAAGAGGCGCAGCAGGAACTGCAACCCTTGGAAGAGGCGTAGCGCCCGCTGAGTCGTTTCCCAAGCAGTTTCATATTTTGGAAGAAAGATTTTCGCGTTTCTTTTATGGAATTGTGGTAGATTTCGAATTCTTTTATACATAAAATACGGATATATTTCACCAAGAAAGATAAGTTTTGAAATATTAAAATATCCGGAATATTCTCGAGTGTTCAGACACGGTTTTAAAAGACGGTTTATAGAAAATCTGTCGACTATCGGGGAGGGTCGTTTAAAGTCCGTTAGACTACGGATAAAAGCCTGTCAGCCATAAGAAGGATTCATACCTGAGCATCTTCTTACTTGGACTAAGGTTGCGATGTGAGGCTCGCCAGCCAGTGGGGATATGATGCGTAATGAAGTTTGCTAGCTGTTGAAAGGGCGCGTGATGAAGCTCGGCAACCGTTGAAAGGGCGCGTGATGAGGCTCGCCAGCCGTTGAAAGGGCACCTGATAAAGCTCGCCAGCCGCTGAGTTGTGAGACTCGCTAGCCGTTGAAAGGGTACGTTGTGAGAATCTTCCCGCGTGTGTCTTCAGGCGAACTCTCGTTGGAATAGAGCTTGTGATGAAGCTCGCCAGTTGCTACAAAAGGCGCGTAGTGAGGCTCGCGAGCCCTTAAAAAGGCGTATGTTGTGAGAGTCTTCCTGCCGTTGAATGGGCATGTTGTGAGAATATTCATGCCGTTGAATGGGCATGTTGTGAGAATCTTCCTGCCGTTGAATGGGCATGTTGTCATAATCTTCATGTGTCTGTCTTCAGGCGGAATCTTGCTGGGGAAAGATATATTGAAAAGGATTTGGGCCTATAAGCAACAAACTTGTAATCACCAAATTCCTAAGTTGCTGATGGGGAAAGGGCGCAGCAAGAGCTGCAACTCTGCTTGGGGTTGCTTGAAACCGCATGAAACATTGCTTGACGTTGCTTGAAATCGCCAAGGTCTAGAAAGCAAAGAGAGAGAAAGAATGGGCGGAACACTCGTGTGTCTTGAAAGTGTGCACGAACCTCTACTTATATAAGTAGAAATCCGAAGAGCTTTGGAATAACTCGAACACGGAAAGAAATCTAGAAAATATTCCGAAAACAGGCAAAACGAGCCGGGGAAGAGGCGCAGCAGGAACTGCGACCCTTGGAAGAGGCGTAGCGCCCGCTACGTCGTTTCCCAAGGAGTTTCCTATTTTGAAAGAAAGATTTTCGCGTTTCTTTTATGGAATTGTGGTAGATTTCGAATTCTTTTATACATAAAATACGGATATATTTCACCAAGAAAGATAAGTTTTGAAATATTAAAATATCCGGAATATTCTTGAGTGTTCAGACACGGTTTTAAAAGACGGTTTATAGAAAATTTGTCGACTATCGGGGAGGGTCGTTAAAAGCCCGTTAGACTACGGATGAAAGCCCGTCAGCCATAAGAAGGATTCATACCTGAGCATCTTTTTACTTGGACTAAGGTTGCGATGTGAGGCTCGCTAGCCGTCTGAGTATGGCGCGTACTGAGGCTCGCCAGCCGGTGGGGATATGATGCGTATTGAAGTTTGCTAGCTGTTGAAAGGGCGCGTGATGAAGCTCGGCAACCGTTAAAAGGGCGCGTGATGAGGCTCGCCAGCCGTTGAAAGGGCGCTTGATAAAGCTCGCCAGCCGCTGAGTAGTGAGGCTTGATAGCCGTTGAAAGGGTACGTTGTGAGAATCTTCCTGCGTGTGTCTTCAGGCGAACTCTCGTTGGAATAGAGCGCGTGATGAAGCTCGCCAGTTGCTGAAAAAGGCGCGTAGTGAGGCTCGCGAGCCCTTGAAAAGGCGTATGTTGTGAGAGTCTTCCTGCCGTTGAATGGGCATGTTGTGAGAATCTTCATGCCGTTGAATGGGCATGTTGTGAGAATCTTCCTGCCGTTGAATGGGCATGTTGTCAGAATCTTCATGTGTCTGTCTTCAGGCGGAATCTTGCTGGGGAAAGATATATTGAAAAGGATTTGGGCCCATAAGCAACAAACTTGTAATAACCAAATTCCTAAGTCGCTGATGGGGAAACGGCGCAGCAAGAGCTGCAACTCCGCTTAGGGTTGCTTGAAACCGCTTGAAACATTGCTTGACGTTGCTTGAAATCGCCAAGGTCTAGAAAGCAAAGAGAGAGAAAGAATGGGCGGAGCACTCGTGTGTCTTGAAAGTGTGCACGAACCTCTACTTATATAAGTAGAAATCCGAAGAGCTTTGGAATAACTCGAACACGGAAAGAAATCTAGAAAATATTCCGAAAACAGGCAAAACGAGCTGGGGAAGAGGCGCAGCAGGAATTGCGACCCTTGGAAGAGGCGTAGCGCCCGCTGCGTCGTTTCCCAAGCAGTTTCCTATTTTGAAAGAAAGATTTTCGCGTTTCTTTTATGGAACTGTGGTAGATTTCGAATTCTTTTATACATAAAATACGGATATATTTCACCAAGAAAGATAAGTTTTGAAATATTAAAATATCCGGAATATTCTCGAGCGTTCAGACACGGCTTTAAAAGACGGTTTATAGAAAATCTGTCGACTATCGGGGAGGGTCGTTTAAAGTCCGTTAGACTACGGATGAAAGCTCGTCAGCCATAAGAAGGATTCATACCTGAGCATCTTCTTACTTGGACTAAGGTTAAGATGTGAGGCTCGCTAGCCATCTGAGTATGGCGAGTACTAAGGCTCGCCAGCCAGTGAGGATATGATGCGTAATGAAGTTTGCCAGCTGTTGAAAGGGCGCGTGATGAAGCTCGGCAACCGTTGAAAGGGCGCGTGATGAGGCTCGCCAGCCGTTGAAAGGGCGCCTGATAAAGCTCGTCAGCCGCTTAAAAAAAGGCGCGTAGTGAGGCTCCCTAGCCGTTGAAAGGGTACGTTGTGAGAATCTTCCTGCGTGTGTCTTCAGGCAAACTCTCGTTGGAATAGAGCGCGTGATGAAGCTCGCCAGTTGCTTAAAAAGGCGCGTAGTGAGGCTCGCGAGCCCTTGAAAAGGCGTATGTTGTGAGAGTCTTCCTGCCGTTGAATGGGCATGTTGTGAGAATCTTCATGCTGTTGAATGAGCATGTTGTGAGAATCTTCCTGCCGTTGAATGGGCATGTTGTGAGAATCTTCATGTGTCTGTCTTCAGGCGGACTCTTGCTGGGGAAAGATATATTAAAAAGGATTTGGTCCCATAAGCAACAAACTTGTAATAACCAAATTCCTAAGTCGCTGTTGGGGAAAGGGCGCAACAAGAGCTGCAACTCCGCTTGGGGTTGCTTGAAACCGCTTGAAACATTGCTTGACGTTGCTTTAAATCGCTGAGGATTGCTTGACGTTGCTTGAAATTATTGGGGTTTGCTTGAAATGCTGAAATCGTTGGGCATTGCTTGATATTGCTGAAATCGCTGGGGATTTCTTGACGTTGCTTAACCGCTTAGGATTTCTTGACGTTGCTGAAACCGCTTGGGATTGATTGACGTTGCTTTAATCGCTGGGGATTGCTTGACGTTGTTTGAAATCGCTGAGGATTGCTTGACGTTGTTAGAAATCGCTGGGGATTGTTTGAAATGAATACCCAGAGGCTAGGGATAGAAGAGCCAGCGTTCTTCTTACGCTGTCTGTAAGAGGTCGAGGTGGCGAGCGTCAAGCCCCAGTTTACCTCGAGGTGCTGGAGTATAATTTTCCTATTTTGGCTATTGCATAGGAATGCACTTGACTTGAATGCAGGTGGCACCGTCTCGGCATGTAGCGTTATGGAGGGGCCTATTCGAGCAAAACCACCCATCAGAGCCACCCAACCTACTTAAAGAACCTAAAGGCTTGGCCCTGTGGCCAATTGGCTGAGGGATACAGCCATTGAGGCACTCGTAGGTGGCCAGAATCGTCAGGTATGAACCTCTCATTCGTTTTTCATTTTGTTGTATTTTGAAGAGATAACTGAAATGAGGCATTTCTTTGCAGAGAGCCTGGGAGCGCAAGCTTGCATAGTCTCTGGAGGAGATAGCTTGTTTTTTGAGGGAGCTAGAGGACAGAGACATTGATACTGTCGCTCTCGAGGTTCTAGCTGGGCTTGGTTATGAGTATTAGTTGTCTTTTGCTGTTTTGATGTTGGTTTGTACATTATGGCTTGTTTTTTTTACATTTTGGACTTTGTTTTGGATTGTGAATTTGGTTTTTGGATTTGTTTTTGCTTTTGGCTTTGGTTTTGGCTTTGGCTTTGGCTTTTGCTTTGGTTTTGGCTTTGGCTTTGGCTTTGGCGTTGGCTTTGGCTTAGGATTTGAGAATCTGTTTTGAGCGAGAGCCCCCAGATTTGGATTTTTGACTCTGTCTTGGGCAAGAGCTCCCAGCTTGATGTACATGCCTCTTTTGGTTGTATTTGATGGCCTGGGTGTTTCTGCTGATGAATGTTTTATGTCCCTGTAGGTTAGTCTGAAAACAAAACAGGTTTGGTAGACGATGGCTTTGCCGTCATGCTGTCGAAAATCACATCACAGAAAATCACACAAATTACATGTGTGCATGTTGGTGGCCTAAACTGACGCAAAACGAAAGATTTGATTGAAAAACGCGGTTTTGTAAAAGAAGAAATGTATAGGTGTTGAAAATGTATCAGAGTTTGAAAGAATGGAAAGAGAACAAAAACGAGTCTCCTGAATAAGTGTGCTCATTTGGCGGCAGTGTTGATTTGTGTCTCGAACCCGAAGAGGATTAGGAAATCCGAGGTTGATATCGTTCCCTAGGCTGTCTTGGCACATGCTCATGCTTGCAATGGTGAGGAGTTGATGATTTCGATGACATGGGGATAGCGACATTAATTTTAACTAGCCAGGGGCCGGTTTTATTTCACGTCGTACGAGCGGCACGTGGGCTACTCTAGGCGAGTTACTTTGTTTGTTCTTGAGAATTTGGATGAGTTCTACCCTTTTTATAGTAACAAGTTCGGCAAATTACGCGAAACTAATACTATAGAAACAAAATACTTTTGTGACCGTATAAGCCTAGTGTACATCTGTCGAATTCTTAGATGCTAAACGAGGGTGAAAGGGAACGAAATGGAGTGGGAGGTTCTACGGTGTTAGAAGACACTGGAGACATGTGTTATCTCTCTCACCCACCTAAATGAATGAATGGATTGTCCCGAAAGTCATGGAGACAAAGTAACTGTGAGTCGATTCGTCTAAAATTTGTGAAAATATGACTACTTGAGAGATTTTATTTTGTTTGGGATATTGATTGCAGAGACTTTTTGGTTTTTTTTTACACTTTGTTGGATTGACTGGATTTGTTTGTTTGATTGGAATTTTTTTCTTCTCTCACTTTTTTTGGGTTTGGATTTATTTGACTTTTGTTTGTCTTTGTCTCGTGAATTTTTGAATCTTTGAGGCTTTAGCTTTGGGTTTGTTGGATTTTTTTTTTGGTTTAAATTTGTGAGAGTTTAGGCACGATTGCACTAAAAAATTATTTTGATCCTCCGATGGGGGTATCAAAATGTTTGGCATAGGATGATATTTCTGGTAGTCATATAGGATCTGACGAATCGGGTAGAAAGATGGAGTCTCCAAACCTAAAGGTCACCTAGAGACACGGCAATCAAGGAATTTTCACACCACGAGATATGGACAAGGTGGTAAATGCACGCCCTCGTTAAGGCTTATTCTAAGAGGTCGAGTGATCTACACTAAAGAGATACGACCCAAAGTATTTCAAGTATATTCCACTAGTTAAGGGTAAAAAGTAGAACAAGTGACTAATAAAGATTATATGTGCTCATTTGTAACTCAAAGAGGACTACGATGGTCCTATTTATTAATAAATGCTAATATAGTGAATACAAACGGCTGTTTTTAGATGTCGTCCTCAATTTTCGTTCCTAGCACAATTAAATCTTTGAAAGACTTTATGTTCTGGTATCTCAGGTGGTTTGCATAAACAGGTCTCAAGTTATTCACGAAATTTTCCACAAGAGTGGCTTCATCTGGGCGTTCGACAAGTTGTGTGCTAGTCTTCCTCCACCTACTTAGGAAGTCGGTGAATCCTTCTTTCTCATTTTGGGTAAGAACCTTTAGAGTGCGCATATTGACTTGAATCTTGGCATTGTCTGCATATTGCTTGGTGAATTCAATTGCGGCATCATACCAGGTTGCAATCTTGTTATGTTCCAGAGAATATAACCAAAGCTTAGGAATGGTGTCGAGAGAATAGAATCTTGACTGTACTGACGGAAATTCCGTCAGGAAGTCAAGAAAATCTTGACTTTACTGACGGAATTTCCGTCAGTACAGTCAAAATTATCTTGACTTTTCAGTAAAACTGACTGACGAATCATCCGTCAGTAAACCGTCAGAAAACAATTTACTGACGGAAATTCCGTTAGAAGTCAATTTTTTGTTACCAATTGAAGTGACACACGAAACTGACGGAAATTCCGTCAGTAATTGACATTACTGACGGAATTTGGGTGTTCCTGACGGATTTTTTCCGTCAGTTTCCCGAGTTCGTTTTGTAGTGTTTGATGCCTTTGATAGACATGTAATCTTTGAAAGCACGAATGTGATTCAAAGGTTGTTCGTGCCACTCGAACCTTGGTATATCGGTCATGTTGAAGTTGGTTGGTAACTGAGTACTTACAGCTTCATACTTGCGATTGTTTTCCTTGTAGATGTCGTCTCCCTTAAGCTACATTAGTTGATCCTCCAAGTATTGGAGTCGCTTTTCAGCTCCAGTAAGAACTGGTGTGGGATTGACTTCCACTTGTCCCACAAAGTGTGGAATGTTACCATGCATACTAGCATCTGGAATGTCGGCATGAGGAAGCCTAGCTTCTATGGCAACAAATCGGCCTTCAATGGCATTGGGGCGAGCATAGGCTTGGTCTTGACTTGCTTGAAGACGGAGGAGCGTAGCTAGGATTTGATCATTACCATTTGGTTCGTGAATACTGGCGTGACTAGCTCCTGACATCTTGGAAAAACTGAGCAAGAGACGGGCGACGAATCAAAACACGATCGACCAATCTAGCACACTTATTCGAAAAGATTCGACTTGTGTTTAAGTAAGTTTTGAAAATGACTGGTTTGGAAATGTTTGTCCTAAACAACTGTAGTGTGGTTGAAGGAGTGTTGACTCGAAGTGGAGAAATGATTTTGACTCGACACTCGAACAGAGTTTTGACACATTTTATGCTACTTTAGGTCAACTTTGAAAATGTTTTACAGTTTTAAAAGGATTTTGGTTTTGAAAATTTTGTCATGGTTTCTTTACAAAGTGGTGATCATGTAAGGGTTACACACATTTAAACAGACAGAATAACGGTATGCTGAGTGCATTTAAAATGGTTTTGGCTTAAAGGGTGGGTTGCCATAACAAGCAATCAAACCCAGGGTATGTGGAGAGATTCGCGCCAAACATAAGTAAGGCCGACTCCTAGTCCATTCACCCGAGTAGTGAAAGCCCTTGGTGCTAACATGAGTACAAACCGTGGTATGGTTGACGTCAATCGCTATCCATCCTTAGGCCCAGATAAGAATTTGGACCGTCGAGACAGGACGATTGGTCGAAAGTGTTGGGTTAGGCCTAGGAAGGCCGAATAAAACGACCTAGAAGGTCGAGTAATGAAAATCCAAAACTGTCTCCTACATACTATTCCCTAACCTTGTTCAAGTTTCACCCTGGGTAACACGTAAGTGTACAATCTCCAGCGAAGTCGCCAAACTGTGATACACAGGTTTCGCGATCCTTTCCAAAATGTGATACACGGGATACCACAGATGGAGAAACGAGGGACAAGCGTGAAAACACGCATTTGTGGAGTCGCCACAAACGTTTGTGGGAAGTTGGAACCGTTCGAATACTTTATGCCATGTCAAGACACAAAGGAATGACATGAACACCAAGAACTCGTTACCCTTAGCATTCTAAGTCTAGAATGACTCTCGTGGATGCCAATGAACACGGATGTTCACAGAGATCTGGAGTAAGGGGTGAGGGTACGTATTAGGAAGTTATTTTGATCGAACACCTAATCCCGCCCGCCTCGATAGCGGCCTCTACTAATGATTAGGGAAACTCTTCTGTACTCGATATGTTGTCGGTTATATGCATGATATATATGCAACATCCACGTTTTAACCCTAGCATGTGAAATAGCTATGTCGGTTGAACATGTAGTTTAGCAATCAATTGAGTCGAAATAAGATTTAAGGTTGATTACATGTGAAAGGCAAATAAATCATACAATACAATGATTAAATAAAGCTATAAAAGAATTATTTAAAAGATTACAACGGATACGGGATCTATGCCGGAAATAAGCCCGAAAGAAAAGATTTGAAGAAAAGAAAGACTAAACGGATTAACAACGATATTAGAGTTAGTAGTCGATTAATTATACAATTAAGCTACGTCGGAGGGAATCAGGAAGTTCAGAGACTAATCTAACCCAGAACAGGCGCAACGTGTGATGCGACCTCTTGAAGAGGCGCATCACTCTGTGCGTCTGTTCTCGAGTTGGATTCTGGCTCCGAAGCTAGAATCGCAATCAGTTAGTATTCGTTTGTGTAGTTACGGTTTATTATTGATCTACAAGTCGAATTGAAGTGATTTAATCGATTAATTATACTAAATATGTCAAAGACGAATCTAAAGACTAGATATGGATGGATCTAACCTCTAAAGACTCAAAATTGATCTAAAAGACGACAAAAAAAACCACTAATACTGATTATTAGGGATCTAAGACAAACTATAAAAAAAAAAAAAAGGTGATTTAAATAACACTAATAAAAAGGTTTTAACAGGTTTGATATAAATCCGACATGAATCTTACATGAGGCGAAATACAAAATAAAATACAAAAGACAGGATTAAACACCCTCAGATTTATATGTTGACGAAACGAGATTAACTAAGTTGCGTTTTAGCGATAGCTCGACTCGAATGTAAAGAAAGTTCCCTCGTAAGAGGATCGAAAATTGATTAGTTTAATTGATTAAGTGTAGTTGTCAAATTGGTTGGTCTATGCAAAACGTGACGGGTACTCAGAAGGATCTGAGCTTACGTGGTTGATTGATCAAGCACGTAGATGTCAAAAATGCTTAGAGCAAGGTTTAGAATGCAAAGAGAGAGAAAGAAGGGGTGGAACTCTCGCGTGTCTTGAAAGTGTGCACGAACCTCTTCTTATATAGGGAGAAATTCGAAGAGCTTTGGAATAACTCGAACACGGAAATAAATCTAGAAAATATTCCGAAAACAGGCAAAACGAGCTTGGGAAGAGGCGTAGCAGGAACTGCGTGTTGGAGTGAGTGTCCTCAACAATAGTGCGATCACTTAATTAAATCTCATTAACAAGAATATAAAGGGATGATTAATATTATAGTCAACTGATCCACATTAATTTGTAATGATTGGCTTGCTAGAGTTTGACATTACTGTCGTATGACGATGGTGATCAGTTGATCCCTTGAGGTCACACCGAAAGGACAATTCCCAAATCATAAAGTAAATTAATTATATATTGATATAGATTAATTGACCCCTTGGATTGAACAAGTTCAATCTATATATATGAGAATTATCATATTATTATATGATTAAATGAAACGCATTTTGGTAATTAAATGTTATATTGCCAAAGTTGTAAGATGTTTATGAAACATTAGAGATAAGACTAATTGGTTAATATAATTACAATAATATTTTAAAGTATATATGATATAGACCATTTTACTAAATGTATTTATAGATCATCACTTAAAATGTTAAGTATGATTTATTTGATGAAAGATTAAATTTAAATGTTAAATATGATTTTATAAAATTCTTATACATGCTAATTGTCACATGTCTCACATATGACAATTGACAAAATAAAATGGATCCCATATCAACCAAAGGAGCCGGCTTTGGGTGATTGTAGGATAGCATGAGCATGAGTTGTGATTAAATGCAAAAGACATGTTTAATGCACTTGCCCACCTATGCCTACAACTAGCTACATGGGTAAGGGAGAAAGCAAGCATGCTTGTCCCCCTCCCATCTCCCAAGTGCCGGCATGCCCTAGTCCGTAAGGAGAAAATAAGTTCTCTTCTTAAAGAAACAATAGGTTGTGAAATTGGCACTTGTAGTATATGCTTATCTCACTAGAAAAATAAGAAAGAACAAGTTGTTGTTGCTCTCACTACATTCTCATACACATTCATACATCAAGTTATATTACTAATTGTAGTAGTGATAATAAGATGAAGGAGACTTCTTGTCACACCTAGCATTGTGTGATAAGAAGTCGATTTGGGATAGTCTAGGTGCAGCCAAAGGAGGGTCTCTACACTTGGGACTTAGGAAGTTCATTCCTTGACATATAAGATCAAGAACAAGGTAAAGGAAGGAGTCCTTTCCTTGTGCCCATATCCGACACAAAACCAATGTGAGGAAGCCATTCTCCTCTTACTTTTGTCTTCTTTTTATTATGCATGTAACTAGATCTTGAAACTAATTAAAGAGTTAATAAGTGAGACATAATAAATGTCTTAAGTATAGGTATATGAACCTAACACGGCGACCCTTGGAAGAGGCGCATCGCCCGCTGCGTCGTTTCCGAAGCAGTTTCCTACTTTGAAAGAAAGATTTCCGCGTTTATTTTATGGAATTTCGGTAGATTTCGAATTTTTTTCTAAATAAAATACAGATATATTTCACCAAGAAAGATAAGTTTTGAAATATTAAAATATCCGGAATATTCTCGAGCGTTCAGACACGGTTTTAAAAGACGGTTTATAGAAAATGAAGCGGTTTTTGACCCGGACTCCAAAATGACTCTAATGACTGTCAAAACGACCGTATCGGCACGTAGATGACGTCCAAAGAGTAGACACAAGTATTTGAGCTATCACATGACGACAAACTTATGAACTGTCATAAATCATTTTGCATACCAAACATGCGGCCCAATCATCACTGGGTGGTTGGCGGAAGGTGTAGATTCGAGGTATCTATAGAATGGAACTATTAGTGTCATCTGTGTTGATAGTAGCAGGTATAACATTTAATGTGAATACATCGTCTCAAAAGAATAATCAAATACTGTCTTAAAATAAACAAATATCCAAAACTGGTCTGAAATAACAACTCATAACGAAGTCTATGACACAGCGGAAGCGAAAAACTCGTCAACAGCATCAATCCCATCCGATCCTCAATGCATGCTCAAATGGAATACCTGCTAAACTCATGCTCACCATTCACAAATTAATAAAAGCGGTTTTGAAAACATAAACGGGTTCAGTACCATCGTATATCAATCAACGAATAAACAAACAACAACAATCATCTTAAAGTAACTAAGTAGCCAGTAGCCAATAACCAGTATCATCTCCAAACTCCAGTAACCGAGTTTCCGCCGAACGGTAACCCATGCCAGTGTCAGACTGTAGATCTGAACGCCGTTCCACTTATAAAGCTAGACCGCAACACTGGACATCAACAACCCCTCCCACCGCAGCGAGAGTTTCCGGAACATTAATGTGCACATCCCCCTCGTGGCGGGAGAGCCACGAGAGGCGAACTCGGGGTGTGGTCCGTCTCCCGACCGGACCACCGGACCACCAATATAGAACCAGTAACCATCACAATCACAGCCATCATCATCGTAAACATCATCATAATCGTCATCAACAATGTCATCAATCATAATCGTCATCACAATATCATGAACAATAATCAAACATCAATCAGTATACAAAGTACGGAGTAGGAAAACCCTACCTCAAAGCAATTTCGCAACTTAAGACCACGCAAGGCTAGAAACGGTCCTCTATGAATTCTCCTCCTAACAACAACTAATAATCTAATTCGATAAAAAATCTAATCCCATCCCAAACATATTAGGGTTAATAATATCTACCCAAACATAATCAATTAGACTCAAAGTAAAGGTACTTACGGCGAGATTAAGGTAAAGAGCAATTCCGATGCACTAGCAATGACAATCCAAGCTTAAGGATGAATAAAGATTATTAAGAGAGGTTTAGAGAGAGTTTAAGAAAGTTTTTAGGGTTTAATAATGATTAGAAACTTACAGAATTCATTTATACCTCTTTAATCATCTTAATTAATTCAAAACCGCTCGAAAAATCCGTCAGGCCGGTGCACTCGGTCGAGTGTACACTACACTCGGCCGAGGGCCACCTAGGCAGAAGTTTGCCTAACTGACATAATTGACCACTCGGTCAAGTATGGATTCTACTCGGTCGAGTGCACCCTATTCGACCGAGTACCAGACAGTCAGAATACGGAGTATTACAGCAAGCACACATTATGTAGTACATGGGTTATCAGGAATGGAAACATGAATAAAACCAGTAGAACAATTATTCTTTACACAAGGAAAGACACCTTCATGAAAAATTACATCTTTGGAATCAATAATAGAGTGATTGCCAAGATTAAGAAGTTTGTAAGCTTTCTTGCCAAAAGAGTATCCTAAGAAAACACAAGGTACAACTCTAGGTGAAAATTGTTACCTAATCGACCACTAGGTAAACTTTTTCACCTAGATAAAGCTCTAGGTGAAAATTGTTACCTGAATCCAATATCCAAGTGTTAAAAAGCATGTTAGAATGAAAAACAGAAGAAGGATGTGATTGACTGTTACCAGCAAAGTTAGCAGATAAAGTATGGTGATCAGGATTATCAGAATTATTTCACTGAGTGTAGGGTACTTGGCCAGAAGAATTTCCTTGACAATAATTGGATGAAGCAGATAAAACAGCATTACTGTGGTTAGAACAATCACCAGGAAGACCAAGAATGCTATTTTGGGCTTGAAAAGCATTTCCAGCAAATTTTCCGTTCTTATTCTGAACATTATAGCATTTCTCTATTGTGTGTCCAAAGTTCTTGCAGTAGTTACAGAACATTCCAGACCTATTCTCATAGCTTTGAGCTTTTCCTTTGTAATTATTCTGATAAGAATTGTTGAACTTAGGAGCATTATTCTGAGAGGAAGGAGCACCATTAATACTCTTCTTGTGATGTTGAGAATTCTAGTTATTCTGATTCTTTGGAAATTTGTTTTTTTGTGAATTCCAAGAATTATTTTTGTTGAAATTCCATGTTGTTTCTTGCATACATAGCTGCTGAATCAAACTGAAAAGGTACAGCATTGTGGATTTCTCTCTGTCTCACTTCTTGCAAGAAATTGTTGTAGATTGTTGTAAGCTTAAGCAATGGATTTTGCAACAGAATGGTTCCTCTGATAACAGAAAAGGAGTCGTTTAGACCCATTAAGAATTGTACTATCCTTTGATCTTCTTGAACTTTCTTTGTTTGATTTTAGAACCACAGTTACATGCATAGCTACAATGAAAATTCAAATTCATGCCATTAATCTCATCCCATACAGATTTGATCTTTGTGAAGTATGTAACAATGGTATAATTTAGCACCTTTTGTTTGACCAAACCTTTTTTCAAGTTCAGACCATGCAACTTCTGCTATACTGCTATAGAGAATGTAATTGGCAATTTCTGGTGAGACTGAATTCAAGATCCAAGAAAAAAAAATCATTGCAACGCTGGTCTAGCAGTAGGTGCAGACTGTGCAGTTGCTGCAGGCTTAGGAATGCTGCCATTAATAAATCCAATTTTATTCTTTGCTGAAAGAGCAATTAACATAGACCTTCTCCTTTTGCTGAAAACAGAAACTTTACACCTGGTATATAATTGTTGTTTATGTGATAAGGATCATCATTATTGATTGTGTTATCTTCTGTACCAGCTTCTGGCGTTGTATATGTTTTTGAGAAGAGGGATTAAAGATTCAAAGAATTTGGAAGAAGAAGATATAAAAAAGTATGATTGTATGAATGTATGAATGTTTAAGATGATGATTTGAAGAGAGAAGTATGAAGATATGAAGAGAAAAGTATGAAGATGTGAAGAAAAAAGTATGAAGATGAACTAAAAAAATAGAGTGGAAGCCTAAAAGTAAACATAAACAGGATCAAATGATCGATCCTACTCTGATACCATGTGATGTTTGAAGAACTGGTTGTACATTGTTATTGTTGTGTAAGAATTGTAGAAGAGTAATTGAGAGAGAATATATGTTTGTATAAACTAAATTCTTGAGTACAAAGTATGATTACATCATTCCTTATATAGAAGAGTAGTTTGGATACTAGGAATAGGATACCTAGTCTACTAACTCTCAACAACTCTATAACAGACTTTGTAACAACCTTTACTTATCCTTAACTATATATTCCAACACGTCTTGAATTAGCTAAATACTTGATGCATAGTCCATGTTTATTATAAGCTTGTCGAGACGTAGATCTCTAGCTCTTTCCGGTCCAACCAAGAGAGCTAACAACTCAACTCTCATAGACGAACATACACCACAAGAAAATTAAAAAGCGGTGATAAAATTACCTTCCCTTTAGCGGAACCATCAGTATTAAGTAAAACAAAACCATGAGGAGGAGGCGGAGAGCACCAATAGTATTAAGTAAAACAAAACTACGAGGAGGCGGAGAGCACCAAATAAGCACTTCTTTACGAGGGGGACCGGGATGAGGTATAAAAGGAGAGAACTTGTCAAAAGCCTATTAAGAAGCTTGAACTTGTTGGAATAGAAATTGAGACCGAAAGATTGGATTTTCTCACTTCAACAATAATGTTATTTCTCCAACGCCAAATTCACGAACTCGTGATAGCAAATTTGAAGGACCAATCCACGGAGGCATCTAGAAAACTATTGCTTGCATCGTTGGAAATTCACTCGTTAAATGATAAATCATAATTTTTATTCAAATTTATCCTTTTATCTTATTATTTTATATTATATTTCTTTATATTATTTGTAACCACATTACAAATTTGAATTTAAATTTATTATGATAGTATGAAAAAACACATCCGTAATATAAGTAATGTCAATATATATATAAAAAATACAATATGCAGTACTAGTATAATTATTGTTCTACGTAAATAAAATCGTTGTATGTTCATCATGGGTTAAATGGTAGTTGAGAGAAAAGTAGAAGATGGGATAAGAGGAGGGAAGTGAATAATTGCAAAAAAAAAAAAAAACTACACATACATAATGTGTATGAAAAACTCATACACAACCAATCAAAACATGATACATGACAAACTTGAGTTAATTTCATGTGGTTAATTTAAGGGTAGGTTGGTTTAAGGGTAGGTTCGTAATTTCAAATGTATAGTTAACATATATCTCGAATAATCAATAAACGGTTGATAATTTTTATCGAAATTTTGACTTATAAAAGAAGTAAAATATTTGTTATTCAAAGTAATACTCCCTCCGTCTCGGTCAATTGTTATTTAATTCATTTTTAGAGTGTCTCAGTCAATTATTATTCGTTCAATATTTGGAAGGTTTTCTATGAGTAATATGATCACCCAATTGGACTATTGTCAACCTGTCATTCATTATAATATGATATTTCTTATAACTTATAAGACGATATAATTTCACGTTATCCGTCATATTAACTAACTTCACACGACGTCCCAATCATTTGTTTTCTTTTAATTGAAAGACCCTTCACAAAAAATAAAAAGGACAAATAAATGATTGGAACAGAGGGTATAATGATACATTTAAACAAAAAATAACCCGTGCGTTAACTAATAAGATATTAAAATTGGGTTAATTTGTAATGATACTCTTGGTTTCGAATTTATGTACAGTAATCATTTAGAATTTAGAATTATAATTTTATAAAATTTCAAGAGCTTTGGTTTTAAAGGGAATAAGATAAGTAGATATCCACATAAGCAGGTTACAAATTGGACATTTATGTTTTTGTAAAGCCTTGGAAACAGATATCCAAAACACGTAGTACTCTGTCATGTAGCAAAGAACGCCTGTAAGTCTTTGCATTTCAATAGTCTTATAGACAAACGTAAGGAAAGATATCCCATTCTCAATCAAGTTTTGTCAACATCACCCAACAATTAGCACCTATCAGAACTGAGTTGTAGACTTATAGACATTAGAAGTTACGAAACAAATTGCCGGTAATTGTTTAAATGATAATCTGCCATAAGGATGATTTCCAGTTTCAAGCAATCAAACTGTTTAAAAGCTCTAGTGGCCATACTTCTGAAACTCCCATTCACTGTTGTCTACATCAATCACAAAACAAAGATTCAGTCAATCGGGGTATTTGCCAACAAACTAAGCAAACAAAGATAAGAAATAGGAAGCTAAGGTGTGTAGGCGAACCTAGTGGGCACACTTGACGAGTTTTGAGCCATCGGCTGATGCAGTGAAAGTGAAATGCATGATTGCAGACTCCTGCAACACCCAAGTTTCATAAAAGTGAGAATTGGCATTTGGCAACATAGGTATGCCAAATGTGTAGAAGGTTACTTCAGTCCATAGTAAATCTTGCATGAGGCCACATTTATATACTTAAACATCACTATCAAGTATTCGTAATTTATGATTAATGGTTGATTTCACATGTTATACCGTCTCATATAAGTATTTGTACAGGCCACACTCTGCCCCATGTATGTGCTCAATAAGAACCGAGGGTACAAATAGCTTTTTTAGCCTTTTATAACAAAACTCAATTGTGCAGATTAATTCAATGCTAACTTGAAATTGTTACCACCAATTTCAGCAATTTTACCTAGACTGCTAAAGAACTAGAACAACAGATCACGCCAAAAATTCAGAAATCAGAGAGCAAATAGTTGACTTCAGATTAACATTGAATCCCATAACTCTTATCTGTAGCGAAGACATTATTTCCGCACAAGCTCTCAGCTGACAATTATGACATAGTATACAAATAAAAATTATGAATCGACACAGCAAACTTCATTAGACCTCCTTCAATTGCAAGTCTTAATTGTAAGCAAAGATTCAAAAAATTATTGAACTAATACTTAAAACCATGCTCAAGAAATTGAGATGTGTACTTAATGGAAAGCAATGACAAAAGATTAGGCATTTGTGAGAAAAGAATACTCTCAGATACGCGCAACCATAATGCTATTCAACAATTCAAGGTGAAATCAAATTCAAAAGAAGTGTCATGAACACAAGTAAACACAGCACATCTAAAACCTTTGAAAGATTGTGATGTCTATATCTACTTAACATCAAAAACTAGAAAAAAAAGATAGTTCACTTCTAAGAGCACCCCTAGGTCTTTGAATACTCTACATATGCTAGAACCAATACAGGCATTAAGGCCTTATTTTGATATAGGCGTGTGGATGGGAAAGGCATCTTTGCAATTGCAGATTGGAGGGTGATAGAGTGATGGCAGAGTCCATTTTTCTCCCTATAAAGCCCCAAGAGATCCAGCAAGTACTTACATCCCTCAAACTTCTGCTGAAACTACAGCAACAAAATTCCAATTTCACCAAAAAAGATGGTACACCAAAGGAGCTAAAATTTCCAACAAAAAAAAGCATGAACTAAAGCAAATACCTAGGTACAAGCACTATAGGCCAAGTGTATATGGCTCATTTCAGTCATATACCTCTAGAAACTACAGTAGCTTACCTATTAGGGGTCAGAGATAAAGCAATTAACATCTTAATCGGTGAAGTGTCCTTAACTATTATCAAATGAATCATACAAAACGTGTAATGCCCATTTACATCATTTTTGAGTGCATGGCATAATGGTGCTTAAATTTAATGGATAAATTACAAAACTTCAGTGACATATGAAGATGGATCTAGAAAAATGTTAGCCACTCGATTTTCTTCCCATTTCTAGTTGGCACACTTCATGCAAGATCCCATTATTAAATTCAAGAAACCAACGAGAGGGAAAAGTTAAACTTCAACGGACATACTCAAATCTCGGTTGCCTAATTCAATATGTATAGGACACACATCCATGCGCAATACACTCTTACCAAAGTGTCTGGCACATACACGGTAAAACATGAGCCATGATAGAATTGCTCAGGTGGATTCACAATTCACTAGGGAATGAGAGAATCCAGTAAACTCATCTTACAAAAATTATCCCAACAGAGCACCCTCCACCAAACTAACACCATTGTCATGTTTTCTAAGCAAGAAAAACATCACATAACAAGACTCACTCCAATGATGTTCGTTTCTTTGCCTTAGGGTTTTTAGTGCTTTCAGATCTTGCTATAATGTCTCGATATTTTTTGTTTTGCCTGATCATTTTAGTGGTTTGAGTCCTTCGAGGAGGAGCAATAAGGTTGAGTGTGGTCGGGAGGAAGGAGATAATCCAGCTGGAGACGGAAGGGCGGGCTGTGGGAAAGTAAGGCTGGTATAGGGGGGCTGAGGGGTGTGGCCTGTAGGTGACGGTTGAGGACATGGAGCCGGTTGTAGGGTTGAGCAAGTGCATCAGGTAGGGTTAGTCGACCTTGGGGGGGTCCAGAAAGCAGTGAATGAGAAATTGATAATTGGTGTTCATTGGGTGGGGTCAACTGTGAGGTGGAAAGGACTAGTGGTTAAAACAGTAGTTATAACTTACAAGAATCTAATCGATTGTTTAAATGATGACATTTGTTGTAATTATCTAATTGGTATTTGGACAACTTCGTAATTATATCCAAAAAACTTGCTCTACCATGAAAGAAAATAAATGAGAAGAACATTGCAAAATTGCCTAAAATGGAAAATGCCAAGAACATTATGGATGGAGCCTTGGAGGGAGTAAAATAGCCAAAACCACTCAAGGTCATCACTCCTTCACCTCTTATATATAGCATTATCGACTTCCCTGTACTTATCATATATAGAACATAATTCGTGTGTTCTATATGATTGTATGTCTTTGCTGTTTGCAGATAATTTAGGAGCGCAAAACTAAATGGGGTCATTTGTCAATTTTTAAGTTTATAATTTTTTCTATAGTTAAGGAAGGTAAATATGATTTTAGGAGCACAAAATTAAGTGGGGACATGATGTCAAAATTAATTAAGCCAGAAAAGATAGAACATATTTCCTGTGTTATACAGTTTACGTACAAAAAATGTGACAATCTTAAGGTGGATAAAATCAATGAAGAGGGAGTTTCATATTTACCTCCTGGCTTCCCATTTCACAATCACCCCAATTCACATCTCACCTAACCTCACTACCAAACTCATCCCACTTACCGCCTTTAAGACCCAGAATTTGACTCGCCGGAACTCCTCACCCACCCTGACACTTCACCGTACCACAGCCACCAGATTTGGTCATTGCGGCCACCCACATCAGGCACCGATGCCCCTGTCCAGATGTCAATGACCGAGTAAACCAATTCTCGCTTGGCCAGTGGCTAGGGAGAAAGGAGTAGCTATCGAGGGTGGCGATGTAGATAAACGGTGACGGGAAAATAGAGTAGTTAGCGCTGCGGTAGCAGTGTAGCACTGCCATGGAAGAGTGGGAGAGAGATAGGACTGGGCAAAGGGATACGGAAGTGGAGGTGGGAAGCCACGGGATGACGACTAAAGTAGTGAAGGGGCTCGGAGCAGAGGGTGTTGAAAATGGCGGAAGTTAGGTAGGAGTGGTGCCAGAGGTAGATTTTGGGTGTTGAGGTGAGGTGGGGTGGGGCTTTGGGGTGGTAGAGGTGGGGTTGGAGAAGATGAAGGTGACTGATATACGAAGTGGGGTGACGCAATAGATGTGTTGAGTTATTAAAAAGTAAGGGCAATACAGTCTTGTTAGAGCTCAAACTGGTCCAAAAATAGAAACTATATAATCCAATGGAAGGGTCCAAAATAGAATACGTATACAATCAGATGAAAAGTAGGAAGTATTGGACATTTGGTCATTAGGAAGACGCAAAAAGGCATAGTTAAGAGAAGGCTCGTAATCAGATATTCAAGTTCTCTTAATTTCTCATCTTATCTTATCCTAAAAAAAGCAGGATATCACGTAATAGCACTTCTCCGAATACAACAAGCTTAAAACAGTCGCTCACTATATATCAAACTTAAATGTCATACAGAGTAAAACTTTTGATACAGTATGACACGCAGAATGAAACAAGAATCAAAACGCTACCCTAAGGTGTTTGTGAACCACTAGGTATTTTCAATACGATTTGGGCTTCTGATACTTTTATATGTTAGTGATTAGTGATCAGAATAAACACTATTTCTTATCAGCTTTCCTTTAAAAATGATGTCCTGCACACTACTAGCCATTGTGGACCGATGCTAACCCATCGGCTCTACTGGAGCTACCAATAAAACTGCATGCACCTTAACTTTACTCACCCTCATCCAGTTTCGCTATTGCGAGTTATCTGGCAAAAACAACAACTCTGATAGATTCAACACCTAAGTACGTAAATACCAATAATTGGATAATGTCTTACATAATAGACTATACTAAAACCGCTGAAGATTCTGATATCTTCCACTTGCCACCTGATCCATCAAATCATGACTGGGCCTTGCACACGAGCCACTGCGCCAGCACATGACATTTTCTACCATACCTTCTCTAAAACTTAACCTCAACAGGATCCAACTTTCCATTTATCTAAAAGCACCCACAATAGCAATCACATTATTACAACTCGTGTACTCTTTCTGATAACTTATCTATCTCCCATACCCCCAATCCTTGAATAACTAGGGACAAAAATTTCCTAATAGCAATAGAACATCTCTTCCACTGCCATTGATCCAACACATCACAAAATTCTCTTGGCACCAAATGTTAGAGCGCTACCCAATGGCAATGAATCAACAGATAGTTAAATTACGGGAATACACCCAAAAATTCACCAATATTCACGATAATATCCAAAACAAATACCCACTTGAAGATTGCTCTGAAAACCGCAGCCTCAACACAATCTCACCAAATACAACCCTTATATCGCTAGCAATGACAAGGTGTCTAACTTACATCACCCTTGTCAGTTCAATACCAATACGGAGTAGTAAACCGTTAATAGACTGAATTTCATCCAATTAACCCTAAAATAACAAACTACACAATCCAAATCAGGTTATTGTAGGCTAAAAACTGTACTATAAACCAGTAAATAACAATTTGACATAGCCACCTTCACCCCATACCTTAAATATGCAAGTAACAAACTCAGCGAAGCAAATAATGAACACAATAATAAACTATAAAGAAATACAAAGCGTAAAATCGAAGAATATACCCCAAGCAACAGTACACTCCTCGCTAGTAGCACTAGCCTGATTAGCTTGACACTCGATGCCTAATCAAACACACAATTCAATACCCAAATTAATCAACAAATTCAATACCCAAATTATACCGCATAGTTTAAAAAATAATTGGAAAGTTGTCAACTTACAAAGATCCATGATGTGGTTCCTACAAATAGCACAATTATCGACCACAATATCTGCAAGTCAAATTCGTAGAAACAAAAGATCAATCAGCCGAAAAATTAGGGTTTAGGGTTTACAAAAAGATTAAAGAAAAAGAAAAAGAGAGAAAGGAAACCCCAAGCCCAGAGAGAAACAGCATTCCACTTCTTAATCTCGAAGCGCTTATTTTTCTTGGAGGAAGATGATCCGCTAGGGTTCGAACCTTCGTCGACGGGAGCCATTGGTACGTCAATATCCATAGATGCCATCTCTCTTTTACTCTTCGTCAAACAACTACTCTGTTAACGACTCGAGGTTCAACAAGTTTATTTGCAAGCCTTCGTTTTCTTTGTGTATATCGATTCTTGGTTTGACTCTAAGTCTAAGGTCTGATTTTAGAGCTGGTCAAATGGCTCAAACCTGATCACCCGACTCAGTTCAAGGCAGTATTTTTATGGGATGAATTTAGTACATTGTGCGTAAAAATTGGAATGGAGGAGTAATTAACTTTTATATATATTATAATGTCAAGGAAATTACATTAGAACGTATGTTGTTAATTGAAAATTTGACTCGTTAAAATTTAATGGAAACATGATATTCTCCACTGCTATTGATTGTAAAGTGAGTAGTTAATTCTAGTCATCTCATTGCATCTAGGTTAATAAAGAGTAAAGGATGTAGCACTTGAGATATGATTAAGTTTGAGAACAACAACAACAACAACGTCTCAACATAGATTGAGGTCGACTAACATGAATTAGCATCCGAACAACAACAACAACAACAACGTCTCAACATACATTTGGGTCGACTAACATGAATCAGTATCCAAACCCAGTTTGACTTCGCCAATACGGTCAAAGGAAACAAAAAAAAATAGAGTAAAACAAAATAGAGAAATGATTAACAAAATAAGTGTATTTGCAAAAATTAAAATAAAAAGAAAGAAAACTAGAAAACAAAGATTTGAATGACAAAATGTGTTTGTAAAACCAAAAATATATATATTGTCATCATTTCTTTATAAAAATAAATTCGGAAATTTTTCATGATACCCCTTAATTTTGTTAAATTTTACATATTACCCATAATTTTAAGAATTTGGCCATGATACCCTTGAAAATTTATTCTTATGCCCATGGTACCCATAGATTTGGAGCTTTATAATAAAGAAAGTGAGCTTATATGTATATTTTACGAGTTTTATTAAAAAGAATCCGAGCGGCTTTATATAAGTTTTAAACTTAAAATATTACAATGAAACTCAAAAATAATATATATAAGCTCAACTAGATTTTAATTTGACACCTAAAAAATTAAAATGTAACAAAAAAATTTTAAAAGCTCGAAAAGATTGCGTATAAACTCAATTAGATTGGTAATGGATGTACCATGCTCATATACATCTAGTTGTAGGATCTTATTTGTGCCCTCAATGTAACGGTTGTTAATTTAACGTTAAATTTTGATGAGGAGGCACTACTTTGTAAATTTAAAACTAATAATAATTATGTAATAAAATAAAAGTTTGAACATTTTTCACATTGCTCTTGTGTTTTATACTTTATTTCCTAGATATCCTTAAGATTTAATAATTTTGCCCATAACACCCTTGAGCCATTATTATATGGTTTTAATGCTCATGTCTTCCTATGAACAATTTTGATTTGTCCCTTTTCATACATATAGATCCCATGAGATCATTCTAGTACCTTAAGGGGTCGCCTGGAATCGAAGAAACTTTCAAGTGTGAAATGTTAATGAATGAACACAAATTCTTGTTTACAACCGTCGCATATGCGACGAGTTAAGTATAACCACTTTTTGATAAATTGTGACCATTTATTAATAAACAGTAACCATCTTTTATGACTTGAAAATGACATTTATTATCAAGGTAGTCACTATTTAACAAAAAGTGGTCACATTTTGCAAAAAAGTGGGGAATGAGCCCGTCGCATAGGAGAGTTACTAATGAATGAATGATTACAGGGGAAGATATTAGCGGGGAACTTTTTCCTGGATACATGGTTTGGCATGTAAGAGGAATAATTGCTAAGCTAATATCTCCTTAAGTTTGGCAGCAATGTAACTAGCACGAGTACATGAGAATAGGAAATTAATATGTGCAAGTATCTCTACTTATTCGGTAATTACTACTCGTTCCGTCCTAATTATTTATTTATCTTTAACTAAAATGCGCCTCACATAAAGTATCTCCTAGGGTTTCTCCTATGGAAGTTTCGTCCTCGCTCTGTCTTCGATCGATCCTTCTTGGTCAAGGGTAATTCTCCCATCCGTGGTACGTGAGAACTCTATCGATTTTCTTTTCAGTTTCCGATTTGTTGTTTTCTTAGTATTTAGGGGGTTGAGGTGTTTTTGTGCTTAGGGTTTGCTGTGTGGCTTTGAGAGTTTTTTTTAATAGAACTTTCGTAGGGTTTATGGATATTGTTTATAACAATCGAGGGAAAGGGCATATGGCATCAGATAATTTAGATCTCAATGAAGCTTTTGTTTGGGAGACGGGGGATAAGGAGGAGACTGTGAGGTCGACGGGTTCGATGTTGGTAGGGAAAATTTGGTCGCATAAAGCTATAAATGTTAGGGCTGCCATTGATACTATGGTGAAGCTTTGGAACCTTAAAGGACTACGTACCTATTTCTATGGGTGTGGAGTGTTGGGGCACGGAGAGAAGGACTATGAGGAAAGGCCATATGAAACAGAGGATCTTATTTTTGGGGAGACGTGTAGAGCCTTACCTTGAAAAGTCACCAAAACGAAGTGTGATACTACCAACAAGAAGGCCATGGATCTTAGGAGGGAGTTCGATGAAGAGAATAAGGTTCATGAGCAAGAGGAGGTAGAGAAAATGGTTGTTAAGCTTCAATAAACGCTTTATATTCAAAATGTAGAAAGCACACCGGAGCTACGATGTTGAAGACCTCAGCAGAGGCGTTAGAGAATGACGCATTGGCGGTGGATGAGCAGGAGCGTATTGAGGGGGAGCTCATGGAGGAGGCTGGTGCGAGTAAGGGTGAAGGGGAGAAAGCGGGGAAGAAAGCGGGATATAATATATTGCTGACTAGAAACGAGAAAGACATTACAAATCAGGGGCTTGTTGAGGAGGGAAGGAGAAGTGGGGGACACAAATGGAAGAGATTAGCCAGGGAGATGGGAAGTGAGACGTAGGAGGGATTTTGCAGCTCTAAAGCGGTTTTTTAAGCGTAAATCAGAAGAGAGGGAGGAGGGAGGAGGGAAGAGGGAGGAGGAAAGGAGTGAGGAGCTGGATGGTGCGAAAAGGAAGATGGTTCACATGGATGTGTCTTTATTTGAGACGGAGGTTGACTTTAGTCAGCCCGGCCCGACCCAATGAGTTGTTTGAGCCTTAACTACAGGGGGCTGGGCAACCCTGATGTAGTAGGCGGTCTTCGGAACCTAATCAGACGGGAGGCCCCGACTATTATATTTTTATGTGAAACAAAGTTGAGTAGTCGTGATATGAGGATAATCGTTGGGCAGTTCGAGGGGCCGTATGAGTGTATGGCGGTGGATATCGTTAGTAGATTCGGTGGAGTGGCGTTCTTATGGCAGAGGGATGTGAGTTATACTTTTAGGTCGGCGACTTCCCACTATATGGACTTCGATATGGAGTTCGATGGTAAGCATATGAGGGTCACTGGTTTTTGTGGGTGGCTTGCGGTCTCGGACAAACATTTATCATGGGAGCAACTCAGAATCATTGCGGAGCAATCACTGGGCCCTTGGATTTGTATAAGTGATTTTAATGAAATTCTTTTCTCGTCGAAAATGAAGGGAGGAGAGCGGGCACAGTGGCAAATGAATAACTTTAGAGAAGATTTTGATGATTGCGGCCATAGGGATGTTGCTTATTATAGATACCTCGTTTCTATACCTTCCGCCAACCACCCAGTGATGATTGAGCCGCATGTTTGGTACTGATCGTGCTTGTCGCGAGCCCGATACAAAGATAATTTACCCAGACTAGGCTAATAACAAATTAATGTGATTAGGGAAGTAGGGGTCGATCCTCAGGGAGATGGTGTTTCCTATAAGATGTGAAGTGTCTCGCAATTGGGTTTTATCTAACGAAAATCTGGGTTTTGGGATTTTGATATCTAAACTAATATAAAGCATAAATGAAAAAAAAATAAAAACAAATGAAAACAATAAAGCAAGTAATGAAAAGCATCTAGGGAAGTAGGTTCACACATGTAGATTGACATATTGATGAAATTGGATTTGGAACATGCAAAGAATTCATTGTGAGTTCGTAAGAATGATGTGTTCATTACAATCATAGATCAGATGGTCTAGCAGGCTTTTTAGGCGATTTACTAGGTCTTAATCCACCATGTCATGCTTTGTCTATTCAATTCGCGTATCTCTACCTTGGAAAAGAATTCCATTTTAGTCGATGATTTCCCGCCAGAAATCGTTAACTATCGCTACAATCCAAACATGCATAGACACAACATTTTAAAAGCACACTTTCTTTTATCCAATTATCATCTTTTAAGCAATCTAACATGGCTACCCTACACCCTAGAAAGGTGACTACTTACTCATGACGATATCTAAATCTAAGATGATATTAACAATGGAAACTAGGATAGACATGTTTATTTGATTTTGACTCTTTAAATGACGATAATAACGACGCTAATTGATAATCTAAGAAATGAAATTACGATTATAACAACATGAAAATGAATCTAAATGATATGAAATAGAAAATAACAATCAAATGGAAAACAATAAAGGACTTTAAACAAGGGATAAAACAGAAATACCTATATGACGACAATGATGATAACGATAACAATAATAGAAAATCCTTGCACATAATAAACGATCCACCAATTACAACGCTTGAACCACACAAAGGAGATTACAAGGATGAAATTCTTATTGATCTAAGCTAATGTTTTGATATGAAATGGACAGAAATAAACTAAGAACCCGTCATGCTCGGATCAACAAGGATACCCGATCGGGTACACACTTACCCGATCGGGTATGTGGACATCTAGAAGCTCTTGACTAACGTTTCATCTTCCTTTGCTTTGACTTGACTTCCATCATCCCCCTTGACCTCTTCAATCGGGTTTGTTGATAGGGTTTGATATAAAGCGATAAATTCTTCCGCCTAATTGATTGATCTTCCGACAACTACGAAACCGTCTTTGCTTCTACTCTCTTTTGAATTAGTGAACCTTCTTGAAATGCCTTTGACATGGTCAAGCTTGTTTCTTCAAATCGTCGGGTTCTAGGCAAATGCTCGGAAATATAGATAAAGGGCGTAGAAACGTCACTTTCCCTACAAAACAGGTTAGAACACAGGAATTCGCCTAGAAGACGATATTAGCTCATAAAATGGCTTAACAAAGCACAAATGACATACAAAACCGAGCTAAAATGGGGGTTAAAATCATACAAATATTCACTTATCTAACTCCCTCAAGCTAAACCTTTACTTGTCCTCAAGCAAACATAGCAAACAATACCAGGACAAGGTTGCAAGCATTGGCTACTACACCATCAGGAAACAAATCTCAACGTAAAACTTTGAAAACATAATGAATCATAACCCAAAAACAACGTGGGCAAGAATGATACATAAACATGGCTGAGATTTACATAACGGCGTAGCACAAAGAATTTCACTATAGATTTTCGGCTCTTGCATGATCTTTTGACAAATGGACTCTCACGGTACACTCGAACACTCAATGTATGTAAAAGGTGATTTCTTTATGTGTAAATGTTTTTTGAGACACTCACCTATCTACGACTTATGAAAATGTGTCCGCAGTCTAATATGGTAAACAATTCAAAACACAAGTCAAAGATCACAATGCACATAGAAAAGAAGCCAGAAAAATAAGAAGAAGGCTTTGGGAAATGGGTGAAAGGTGGACAAATAGTTATGGTCATGTGAAGTTTAGAATGAGCTAGCAACTGACCAATGATAAATGAATACTCAGTCCAAACTTTCGGTTAATTCCCAAAAGACGAATAACGAAGCCAGAAGGAACTGATTGGCTTATTACACACGAAACACAAGGGTAAACTCCTTCTGAATATTAACTTGACATTTCGAGGAGATACTCACAACTTCTTCTCTTATTTCTTTTTCTTTTTTTTTTGGATTTTCCGATTTTTTTCATTTTTTTTTTCTATTTCATTTTTTTTCAACTTTTTTCCTCTTTTTCTTTTGAACATAACATCACTTTTTGAACAATTTTGTTCTTCCAAATTCACTTTGACAGATAAGAACAAATCTTCTCAAAAGAGCACCCATACACCATAGTCTAGCTACTAGCTCAAAAGGTAGGCAGTTTTTATATGTAGCTATTATTTTGTGAAGCATTTGTATGAAGGGGCTTATTTTGAGGGGTGATTCAAAGTGAAAAAGGCTTCAAATCTTAGTGAATCATGAATGCAATGCTTATAGAAATGAAATGAGAACCATACTTATGCGTTTTGACATGACACACATCACAAGGAGAATTACACACACCTAGATGAGACTGGGTATAGATGTACCAGCCTAAGGAGGTTCTACCTAGTATAATATGTAACTTGCCAAATGTCAAGTCAAGCGTACTCATCATAGATTCATCCATGCTATGTGTACAAGACTTCCCCTGTGATGCACCCCCCCCCCATCAATGAATATTGAACATTACTTTTGAAAGCTCTAAGTTCTGGGAAATGTAACTGATAGCATAGTAAACAAGAAAGCCAAAGCATAAAAAGCATTCAATTGTGTTCAGAAATTTTTAAATGTTCTCAAAACTCTTCTTTTTTTTATCAAAATTTGAAAAAAATGATAACTAAAATGCAAAAATGGGAAAATGCCAATCCCTCCCCAAAGCTAAACTACCTTGTCCTCAATGTGAGCACAAAGACAAAATATGCAATGAGATGCTTAATGGGGAAAAGGAAAAATGAAAGAAGAGTGAAGCTTACTAGTCAGCGCGGACTCCCCCAAGCTAGTCTTTTGAACTTGGCAAGGAAGGTCTTTATAGATTCTTCAAAAACTCTTTCATCTGCAAAATAAATCCTAACAATGAAAAAGGGAATACAAAAATAAAAATGCAAAAAGAAAAGGAACACGGGTTGCCTCCCGAGAAGCGCAATTTAAAAGTCTTGCTAGACTCCATTTTTTCTTGGAAATCATCCTATATCTTTAAGCTCACTATCATCCAAGCTCATCTTCATAGCGTTCTTCACATTTTCCATCCATTCCAAACTTTTCCGAGAATAGCCCCTTCTAGCACTTTTAGCAGTAGTGCTTTTAGTATGCTCACCTGCAAGAGAATCAACACTAACCTGTCCCTCCAACGGATCCGTCAGTAAGGATCGAGGCATAGAAGAGACAATAGAAGAGTCATAAACATCAAGCACATAACATGAATCTTCTAGCACATGAATCTTCTAGTTGGTAAGTTTTTCATTCCCGTTGACTTTACTAAAGGTCACCTTATCATCTCCTATCTCTAATGTCAACTTCCCATTCTTGACATCGAAAACTGCACCAGTGGTGTGCAAAAAGGGTCTTCCCAAAATGATTGGGGTTCGAGAGTCCTCGACCATGTCAAGTACTAGAAAGTCAACGGGAATGAAAAACTTACCAACTTTGACGGGCACATCTTCTAAAACACCTATAGGTTGTTTTAGAGAACGGTCCGCCATTTGCAAAGTAATATTAGTGCATTTCAAAGCACCCATGTTAAGTTTTTCAAACATAGAAAAGGGCATGACACTTACACTAGCACCTAGGTCGCAAAGGGCCTTATCAATGGTATATGTGCCTATAGTGCAAGGGATGGAATAACTAACAGGGTCCTTAAGTTTTGGTGGAGACTTATTTTGCAAGAGTGCTCTACACTCTTCAATGAAAGCTACGGTCTTCATTTCATTGAAGGATCTCTTCTTGTTGAGGACTTCCTTCATAAACTTGGAATAAGAAGGAACTTGGGAAAGCAATTCAATGAAAGGGACTGTTACCTTTAAGTTCTTGACGACGTCAAGGAACTTACCATACTTTGCCTCCTCCTTGTGCTTTGCTAACCTTTGGGGAAATGGGACTTTGATCTCAATAGGAATCTCGGGCTCTTTCCCTTTTGACATGGGCACCTTGTCTTCAACATCAACAACCACGGGCTCATCATTATGCTTACCACTTTCCGAGGAAATGGCATTTACAGTTTCGTGAAGTTGGTAACATTGTGAAGGCAGCTGCCCTTGCTTTTGGTGGTTATTAGAAGAGGTATATTGGGAAATTTTAGCTTCCAACAATTTGATGGCGGCATCCTTAGCTTGATCGCTCTCTTGGAATTTAGCTATCATGGTGTCTTGCCTTTGAGCTAATTGAAGCATCATGGCTTCAAGTTTACTTACACCATTGTCACTCTGTTGAGATGTAAAGGATTGAATTTGTTCTAGCTTTTGTGTGAGAAGGGCTACTTGAGCTTGTAAAAGTGTCAAAGTGGGGTCCTCTTGCTTAGATTTTGATGGTATGGAGCGGGAGTTTCTATATTGAGAATCGTGAATTGCCATGGATTCAATGGTAGTTTGAGCATTTTCAACATTGATTTGATCAAATCTTCTATTGTTAGCAGAATCCAGGATACGACGGGACTCTATATAACACCCATTATAGAATGTGATGGCGAGGAGCCATGAATCTAACCCATGATGAGGACACTATCTTTGCAAGTCCTTGTACCTCTGCCAAGCTTCATATAGGCTTTCATCATCCCCTTGTTGGAAACCAGTGATTTGACTTCTCAACAAAGCGGTCTTTTCTGGAGGAAAGTACTTTTGGTAGAAGGCAAGAGCTAAACTCTCCCAATCGGTGATACCTAATGTAACCTTATCGAGGCTATGTATCCACAACTTTGCCTTACCCCTCAAAGAAAATGAGAAGAGCATCTCTCTAATTTGCCCTTGGGTGACTCCAGTTTGTCTAATAGTGGAGCAATAGTCACAGAAGTTTTGGTTGTGAAGGTTGGGATCTTCTGTGGCATTGCCACTAAATTGGCTTCTTTCTATGAGGTTAATGAAGGAAGGTTTGATTTCAAAGTTTTGGGCTTCGATTTGGGGTGTAGCAATACCCCTTGTAAGTGTTTCAGCGGTGGGTTTGGAATGGTCTGAAAGTCGAACCATTTTCTAATGTGAAGATGAAGATGGAGTGTTGTTTGAAATTTGATTGGTTTGTGAATGGAGATGAGAGTGGATCTCCTTCTCCTTCAAGATTAGATAGAATATCCGAGTATTTCTCACGATTACGATCTAAACTTGAAATATCAGAAGCTTTTGAAATTTCGTTGAATAGCTTTCGTATCCTACGCAGAGTTCTTTCTAGTTCGGGGTCTAAAGAGATAGGGGTCCTTAGTCTAGAAGATCTGGGCATAAGATTGGAAAGCTAAGAAGAAAAATCAAGAGAGGTCTAAAGGAATTTGGGTTCCTAAAGACTAGATAAAACTAATTGCGATAAAAATCACAAGAAAAAGGAAAACTAAACCGTGCTCCCCGGCAACGGCGCCAAAATTTGATCGTGCTTGTCGCGAGCCCGATACAAAGATAATTTACCCAGACTAGGCTAATAACAAATTAATGTGATTAGGGAAGTAGGGGTCGATCCTCAGGGAGATGGTGTTTCCTATAAGATGTGAAATGTCTCGCAATTGGGTTTTATCTAACAAAAATCTGGGTTTTGGGATTTTGATATCTAAACTAATATAAAGCATAAATGAAAACAAAATAAAAACAAATGAAAACAATAAAGCAAGTAATGAAAATCATCTAGGGAAGTAGGTTCACACATGTAGATTGACATATTGATGAAATTGGATTTGGAACATGCAAATAATTCATTGTGAGTTCGTAAGAATGATGTGTTCATTACAATCATAGATCAGATGGTCTAGCAGGCTTTTTAGGCGATTTACTAGGTCTTAATCTACCATGTCATGCTTTGTCTATTCAATTCGCGTATCTCTACCTTGGAAAAGAATTCCATTTTAGTCAATGATTTCCGGCCAGAAATCGTTAACTATCGCTACAATCCAAACATGCATAGACACAACATTTTAAAAGCACACTTTCTTTTATCCAATTATCATCTTTTAATCAATCTAACATGGCTACCCTACACCCTAGAAAGGTGACTACTTACTCATGACGATATCTAAATCTAAGATGATATTAACAATGGAAACTAGGATAGACATGTTTATTTGATTTTGACTCTTTAAATGACGATAATAACGACGCTAATTGATAATCTAAGAAATGAAATTACGATTATAACAACATGAAAATGAATCTAAATGATATGAAATAGAAAATAACAATCAAATGGAAAACAATAAAGGACTTTAAACAAGGGATAAAACAGAAATACCTATATGACGATCAATGACGATAACGATAACAATAATAGAAAATCCTTGCACATAATAAACGATCCACCAATTACAACGCTTAAACCACACAAAGGATATTACAAGGATGAAATTCTTATTGATCTAAGCTAATGTTTTGATATGAAATGGACAGAAATAAACTAAGAACTAAAGACTAAAGAAGAAGAAAATGAGAGAAGAGAGACTAGTTCTCCCTTCCTCCTAATCTAAGGAGAAATGTAAGAAGAGAAGAGAAGAGGATTGTAAGATGGATGATTTGAGAAGAGGGGTTGGAGCATCTATATATAGCATTAGGGTTTCGTGGAGAAGCGGTCGAGCATTAAACACATAGGACAAAAATAGGAGGTTGAAGCCGTCATGCTCGGATCAGCAAGGATACCCGATCGGGTACACACTTACCCGATCGGGTATGTGGACATCTAGAAGCTCTTGACTAACGTTTCATCTTCCTTTGCTTTGACTTGACTTCCATCATCCCCCTTGACCTCTTCAATCAGGTTTGTTGATAGGGTTTGATGTAAAGCGATAAATTCTTCCGCCTAATTGATTGATCTTTCGACAACTACGAAACCGTCTTTGCTTCTACTCTCTTTTGAATTAGTGAACCTTCTTGAAATGCCTTTGACATGGTCAAGCTTGTTTCTTCAAATCGTCGGGTTCTAGGCAAATGCTCGGAAATATAGAAAAAGGGCGTAGAAACGTCACTTTCCCTACAAAACAGGTTAGAACACAGGAATTCGCCTAGAAGACGATATTAGCTCATAAAATGGCTTAACAAAGCACAAATGACATACAAAACCGAGCTAAAATGAGGGTTAAAATCATACAAATATTCACTTATCAGGTACGCGAAACGATTTATGACAGTTCGTAAGTTTATCGTCAAGTGATAGCTCAAACACTTGTGTCTACCCCTTGGTCGTCAACTACACGCTGGTACGGTCTTTTTGACAGTCATTAGAGTTCATTTGGAGTCCGAGTCGAAAACCGCTTCATTTTCTATAAAAACTCCGAGTCGGAACGCGCGAAATATTCTGATCATTTTATTATATACTTTAAATTCTATCTCTTTTAAAAAAATTATCTCGTATTATCTTTTAAAATGGAAGTATAGATCAACCACAATTCCGTAATAGAAGCGTGAAAAGTTTCCTTCTTTAGCTGGAAACCTCTGGGGAAATGACGCAACAGGTGCTGCGCCTTTTCCAAAGGTCGCATTCCTGGTGCGCCTCTTCCCCAGCCTGTTCCATTCCAAAATTTGAGTTGTTCTACGACACTTTCACATTTTCTACTATAAAAGGAGAGCTCTGTTCTCACTTTTAAGGCACGCGAGTGTTCCGTCCCTTCTCTCCTCTCTTTACATTCTAGACCTTGCTCTAAGCTATCGACATCTATGTGCTTGATCAATCGACCACGTAAGCTCAGATCCTTCTGAGTACCCGTCACGTTTTACATTGACCGACCAATGTGACCAACTACACGTTAATTAATCTAATCAATCTTCAATCCTTTAACAAGAGCACTTTCTGCATACATTCGAGTCGAGCTGTCGCTAAAACGTAAATTTAGTCTATCTTGTTTCGTCAACATGTAAGTATGAGGGTGTTAATCCAGTCTTTTGTTTATTTGTATAATTCATTTTCATATTATTCATGTAAGATCTATGTCAGAAATAAGTTCAAAACCAATTTTAATCGAAAATATTTTCAAAAAACCTTTTTAGTAGTCATCAGACGTCGAGAAGAAACGCATAAGCATCTGCGCCTCTTCGAAGAGTCGCGGTATTTGATGCGCCTCTTGTAGAGGCTGTAACACCCGCAAATGTACCCTATTTTTATAGTAAAAATATTTTTACGGATACTTTTCAGCGAAATATAGTTTTAGTTTAGAATTAAATTTTCCGTGTCTAATTTAGAATTTCCGAGTTCGTATTTGGACTTTACGCGAGATTTCAAGTGAATCCCGTCTTAAGACGTCTTTGACTTTTCTTGACTTTTTCCACTCACTCTCTACTTATACTAATCCTAACCTAATTCACTCACACAACTCAACTCTTTCTTCCTCACTAAGAAAACCCCAAAAGCATAACTTCCATTTTTGATCCGTCTTATAATCGTCATAACTCTTTCATTTCTCGCTCAAATTCACGTAAGTTCGTCTTATTCTTCCCCTCTTATCTTCCTCTATCCGTATTGGTAATAAAATTACCGTCTTTCTCGCTTTTCAAACTTTCCGTCTTTCTCAAGGTGAAGTATATTCATCTTTTATTAACTATTTGTAGGTGGTGACCTCCAAGATCCCGACAAAGACTACTTCTTGATTGAAGAGGACCTTGAGCGGAGTAAAGACGCATAAAGGTAACGGTGAAGGGTTACTCGATATCATTTACGTGTTTTACGTGTTTTCTATGTTAGAAATCGTATTTAGAATATGATTAGTAAGCTTAGGAATTGTGTTATTGTTGATGATTGTTGTTAGTTGATGATTGTTGATGATGGTTAGCGATTATTGGTAGTTGATAGTAGTTATTTTTGATAATTGAAAATGGATAATTAAGTATAGTTGTTCTCGGGTTGATGTTGTCCCAGCCGGGTGCCTGGCCGCCGGCCCCATTGGCCGGCTGGGAACTCACTGCACTGACCCATTTTCGTAAAATGATCATATCTCCTTTGTTACTTGCTTGTTTTGGGCTTGTGACCTACCGTTGGAACCGTAAAAGGATAAGCTATCACCTCCACTTGGAATTTCTGCATTTGAATGTCTAGAACTCTATTTATGCCCGTTTGAAGTGGACCCTTGTTTTAGTTAGTTTCCAAACTTGTTGTTTTGAGATAAGATCTATGTTTCTTATTTATTATGCTTCATAAACTTGTTCTAATGCTTATGTATCATGTATTGATTCATTTTTATCATAGTTAAATTTATATAATTCCCTATTCTCATGTTTTGTGACGGTTTTTGGTATGTCCCACTTTGAGTCGGTTTTTACAAATGTTACGGTTTGAGCACTATTTTGTTTGTGCTTTGTACTCTCATTCCCTTGGCTACCTCCACGTTCGTAAGGCTGGAATGTCGGAACGGGGAGGTATCCTACTGCTTAATTGCATGTGTTAGTGGGCATACGACGACGTTGTTGGGAGGCGAACGCTTGCGTTGATCGACCCGGCCGTCAAATGTTGTATACTTGCGAGGGTGGTGTTATTTGCATGTAGCGTTTACCGCTTGTTATGAGGCTGTGCTCTTTTCCGCCTCTTTCGTGAAGGTTGACCCGAATTTGGGGTACTCGGCGTCTATGTATTGACCGAGTCTTGGATGCGAAATGTTTATCGCATGTCGAATCGGAACACGTTTATTCCGAGAATCTGGCCAGGTTTAGACTAGGACTGTATTATTATCGTCGTGCTACCAGGAGGAAATTAGTCTACATATACGAAATGTAGCATCGTGTATGCGTTCAGGGAAATGCTTATCTCGTGGATGCCTTTTAATCATACTTGCCATGTACACGGTGCTATGCGTTTCATTTACCGTGAGAAATGTCGTCAATGTATTGGATGTTGAATGGATGATAATATGATGGATTATTGTGATCATTGCATGACTTGGCATGGTTTGTTTGTCGAGTCTCAATCTTATCAAACTTATACCGCTAACGGTGAGATGCAAGCCCTTGTGAGCGTATTCGGTTGCCTAAGAGTGTCTTCCCCGAGTCTTTGTATAACATGATGGATTCGGATTTGTATTCCATATGCTCTTATCTTATATATTGAATTGCCTATCTATCCTTATCGTATTTCACATGTATATCTATATATGCATGCTTCTACTTTTGTATTTCCTTTTATGTACGTTTGATGTGATATGGCTGGGAGAACCCGGAGTTACTCCCCACTGACTGTGGCGTTCATGTTTTTCATGGATGAACAGGTTGCTTGATTGGATGGCTTTTTACTTGTGGTATTTTGGGTTCGGGTGTAAGCTAGCGGGCGTTGTCCCTGGATGAAACACCTCTAGACGTTTATTTGCTAGTTTGCTAATCACTTTGATATTGATAACATTTTGAGAGACTTCGTCTCTTTGTTGTATTTCATACTTTAGTTTGTAATATTTGACACTCCTCGTATTTTCTATTTGCATGTAAAAAGGTTTTTAAAATACCGTATTTTCCGCTAATTAAATCACATGCTTGTATGTTTTATTTCCGCATTCGCGAGGGTTGTCACAGAGGCTGCCTGCTCCTACTCTTCTTCTTCTTCCTCCGGTTTCTACATCTTTATTTTCCTTTTCTTATTTTATTTTTATTCGTACATAAATCTTATTAATATTTTAAATTGTCTTGCTCTCGTCTTAGATCCCTAATAATTCAATATTAGCGGGTTTTCGTCTTTGAATCAAATTCAGGTTTCAGAGGTTCGATTTGTTCATATCAAATCTCTGGGGTTCGTTATTGATACAATTAGTCTTGTAATTTAATTAATTAAACCACTTTCACTCGAGTTTTAGATCAATAATTAATCACAAATACCAACGAACATTAACTGAATGCGATTCTGGCTTCACAGCCAGAACCCAACTCAAGAACAGACGCAACGGGTGTTGCACCTCTTCCAGAGGACGCACCTGCTGCTGCGCCTGTTCTGGGTTGGTTTCTGTCTCTTCACTTCTGTTTTCGTTTTGACGTAGCTTTAATGATATATTTAATCGACTATTAATTCTAATATCGCTGCTAATCTGTCTTTTAGTTTTCAAATCTTTGTTTTGGATATATTTCCTACATAGATCATGTAATCACTTGTAATTCGATTTAATCATTGTATTGTATTATTTTCTACCTTTCTTTCGTATGTAATCAATCCTAAATTTCTATTTCGACATAATTGAGTGCTAAAATTACATGCTCACCTACATAGTTTGATTCACATGCTAGGATTAAATTGTGGATGTTGCATTGCATGCATATAACCGACAACATATCAAGTATGAACGTTTTCTTTAATCATTAGTAGAGGCCGTTATCGAGGCGGGCGGGATTAGGTGTTCGATTAAAGAACTTCCTAATACGTACCCTCACCCCTTACTCCAGATCTCTGTGAACATCCGTGTTTATTGACATCCACGAGAGTCATTCTAGATATAGAATGCTAAGGGTAACGAGTTCGTAGTGTTCATGTCATTACTTTGTGTCTTGACATGGCATAAAGTATTCAAACGGTTCCAATTTCCCATAAAAATTGGTGCCGATTCCACAAATGCGTATCACTACACTTGTCCCTTGTTTCCATCCCGTGTGTGCCCCTCCGTGGTTCCCCGCGTACCACAGTTCGGCAAGGATCCACAATCTGTGTATCACAGTTTGACGACTCCACTGGGGATTATACACTTACGTGTTACCCCGGGTGAAACTTGAACAAGGTTAGGGACTAGTTTGTACGAGACAGTTATCGGTTCTCATTACTTGACCTTCTTAGGTCGTTTTATTTGGCCTACCTAGGCTTAACCTAACCCATTTCGACCAATCGCCTTGTCCGGACGGTCCAAATTCTTATCTGGGCCTAAGGATGGATACCGATTGACGTCAACCATACTGCGCTACATACTCATGTTAGTATCAAGAGCTTTCACTACTCGAGTAAATGGACTAGGCACCGACCTTACTCATGTTTGGCGCGGACCTCTCCAGAGATTCTGGGTTTGATTGCTTGGTATGACAACCCACCTTTTAATCCAAAACCTTCTAAATGCACTCAACATACCGTTATAATGCCTGTTTAAATGTGTATAGCCCTTACATGATCACCATTTTGTAAATAAACCATGACAAACTTTTCAAAACAAAAAATCTGTTTAAAACTGTAAAACATTTTCAAAGGTGGCCTAAGCGCAAAATGAGTCGAAACTCTGTCCAAGTGTCTAGTCAAAATCATTTCTCCATTTCGAGTCAACATTCCTACAACCACACTACGGTTGTCTAGGACAAACATTTCAAAACTAGTCATCTTCAAATCTCACTTAAACATAGTGGCACACTCCCACTTCACAAGTCGAGTCTTTTTGAGTAAGTGTGCTAGAACAGTCGACCATGTTTTGATCCGTCTCCGGTCTCTTACCTCAGTTTCGAAGATGCCTGGAACTAGTCAATCAAGTGTTCATCAACCCGAGCAAAATGGTAATGATTTGGTCCTAGCCACGCTGATCCATCTCCAAACAAGTCAAGACCATGCTTATGCTCGCCTCAATGCCATTGAGGGCTGAATTGTTTCCGTAGAAACTAGGCTGCCTCCTGCAGACATTCCTGACCCTAGTGTACACGATAACATTCCACCCATTGTGGGACAACCAGAAGTCAATACCCCACCAGTTCTTACTGGAGTTGAAAAGCGACTCCAATACTTGGAGAATCAACTAATGTACCTCAAGGGAGATGACATCTACAGGGAGAATAATCGTAAATATGAAGCGGTAAATGCCCAATTGCCAACCAACTTCAACATGACGGACATCCCAAAATTGAAGAGACATGAAAACCCTTTGAATCATATCCGCGCTTTCAAGGATTACATGTCTATCAAAGGCATCAAACCAGAGATGTTCCTAAGGATCTTTCCTTTATTCTCGACACCATTCCTAAGTAGTGGTTCTACTCTCTAGAACACAAGAAAATCGCAACATGGGATAATGCCGCAATCGAGTTTGCCAAACAATACACAGACAATGCTGAAGTCCAAGTCAATATGCGTACTCTAGAGGTTCTTACCCAAAACGAGAAAGAAGGTTTCACCGACTTCCTAAGTAGGTGGAGGAAGACTAGCACACAGCTGGTTGAACGTCCAGATGAAGCCACTCTTGTGGAAAAGATCGTGGACAACTTGAGACCTCTTTATGCAAACCATCTTAGGTATCAAAACATAAAATCTTTCAAAGATTTAACTGTGCTAGGAACCAGAATTGAAGACAACATCCGAAAAGGGCTCTTGTCCAAAACGATAGGTCGTAGATATCAAGGCACAACAAGTCGTTCTTACGTCCCTACTACCAAAACCGATCAAGTCAATCTTGTTGAACCATAAAAAAAGAACAACCCACAAAGGAAGTTCACAAGCATCGGTGATACATATTCCAAAGCCTTGAAAAGGTTGACACAACAAGCCAAACTCCAACCCATAGGATCTACACCTGATCCGGAAAAGAAAACTAGATTCTGGGATGAGAACGCTTACTGTGAATATCACAGAGGTAAATGGCTTGATACAGAGAAATGCTTCAAATTAAAGCACGCTCTTCAAGATATGATTGAAGATGGTCGTCTACCCATACCTCCTGGGGGTAAGCCCAACAATACTCAGAATCCTCTTGGACATCTGATGATTACAGATGAAGAATCCACCTTGGATTCTTCACACCTCGTTTCCCCAATCGAAGATGAGATTCACATGTTAGAAAATGAGGGAAGATACTCCACCATTTCTCCTACCATCAACGATTTCATCGAATGGGCTAAGAGTGTAAATAGGCACATTTCAGAACTTGAAACTACTGTAGCATCTCTACGCATTCCGGGCGCCACTCCCCAAAAAAGCGTACCCCCAAATTTCAATTCTATCTCAAGGGTCTACGATGAAAGAGGTCATCACCACATGTGATGATCTAGTCGAGCAAATAATCGCCTTAGAAGCCGAAATCATTAGACTAAGAGAACTCAATACCGTCAACGAGATATGAGCCGATGACGACGAGGATGAATACCTCACAAAACCTAATCAAACCAGAGACAGTGAAGATATAGTGAGGGCTAGTGAAGATCAAGACATAGACTACCTTACTCGATCAGGGCGTCCCTATCAAGGTATCTCTCAGAATGGTCTACCACTAATGGTTCAGTTACTAACACCAACGTCGTCACCCCAAATGATGGCGAAGACACATCTACTGACCATCTACTAAAACAGCTGCAGAAGACAAAGGCTGATCTTTCAGTGTGGCAGTTAGTAGCGAGTTCATTTCCCCATCGCCAAGCTTTATTACAAGCATTAGCAAAACTAAATGTAGCTCACGACTCTACACATGACGACGTAGTCAGCTTGGTCCTCCAAGACTCGGTTAAGCTAAGTAACCCTGTTACTTTCTCGGATTAGGATTTACCACCTTTCGGTGCCAGTCACAATCTCGCCTATACATCACAATAACATGACTAAAGAAGAACGTACCAATGACTTTGGTAGATGATGGCTCTGCAGTCAATGGCATACCACTAAAAACAACACGTAAGTTAGGTGTGGAAGAATCACATTTGGGCTTCTACCAATCAAGGTGTTCGAGCATATGATGGAACAAGACGAAAGGTGATAGGGCTAGTCAACCTCACTATAGCCACTGGGCCAATTGAGCGAAAGGTCAACTTCCAAATTGTGGACATCGAAGCATCCTTTAATGTAGTTTTGGGAGACCTTAGATTCACACTTCCAAAGCAGTAAATTGTGGACATCGAAGCATCCTTTAATGTAGTTCTGGGAGACCTTAGATTCACACTTCCAAAGCAGTAACATCCACCCTACACCAGAAGATCAAGATTCCTCTAGATGGTAAAGTAGTGACGATCACTTCGTCACCTATCAAGGCCGTAATAGAGAAGATGTCCAACAACCAAGTCGTCACAGATCCAGTACATGAGCTTGGAGGATTTCAAAGCATAAATATCGTAGAGAGTGAGTTGGCGCCTCTATATTTCGATCCATACTCTAACTTGGTGGTCAACCACATGCTCAAATCCCAGGAATACTTCCCAGGGATGCCATTAAACCCCAGCAGAAAAAGCACTTTTGCACCTTACAAAGAGGGTAATTCGGGAAAGATACCACTAGGATTAGGGTACAAACCCACAAAGAAAGAAACTCTGAAAATGCTTGCTCAAGTCCAAAATCGTAAGAGTAAGGGAATACAGATGCAACCTTACCTGCCTACTCTGAATGGATACTTAGTTAGAGAAGGGAGCCAAGAATACTTTCACGGGTTTCCCGAACCTTGGCACTATAGGGGAGTACAATTAGCTGGAATCGAGGTCTTCCACGATTGCTACTTTATCCCCTTAGAAACGGTTGCTACCGTCAAAACCCGCCAAACACCTTGTTTAGACGAACAAGCCGCCAGTCTCTTGTTTAGAGATGATCGATTCGTCAGAGCCGCACAAGATGAAATCATTACCATGATACTTCAGGGCGATCATTTCAACCTTACAACGTTGATCAACGACGCTGGCTCAAGTCAGCCGAAAGAATGGAGAAAATCGATCAAGTGGACCAACAACCAAGGGAAGCTCTTCAAGGTCACTACGGGAGAGGGAGAGATGTTCAAAGGAGAACAAGGAGACAATGAATTCGAGTCAGAATCGGAGTCAGAGTCAGAGTCTAGCGAAGTTCCTAGAGAGTCTACTCTTGTCGTCACCCCCCATCCCTTTGTTTCTCCTAGCCTAACATCAAATAATAACAGCAGCTTGGGGAATGTTCCAGCAGCTGTTCCTTTACCGCCACTGACTAGTGAACAAATGGCCTCTTTGTTTAAGCTATTTTAAAAATTTAATATGAATAAATCAGACTCCGCTTACTCCTTGTGTTTTTCTGAATGCAATTATATTTATGATGACAATGAGGATCACCCTGACCCAGACTCAGTCGAATTACCTCCCTACATAATCAAAGAAATACTACAAGAGGGGGAAGGGGCACCAGTTATAGAACATACCGAACCCATCAATGTAGGGACCGAACTAGAACCCCGAAAACTTAAGATAGGGACAACCCTAAATCCGACCGAAAACGCCAATTTTATCGACCTCCTACACAAGTTCAAAGATGTTTTCGCTTGGTCTTACAAAGACATGCCATAGATCGACACAGATATCGCAGAACATTGAATTCCAATCAAACCAGGTTTCAAACCTGTAAAGCAGAAGCTCCGTCGAATGAGGACTGAATGGGCTCTTAAGATCAAAGAAGAAGTCGATAAGCAATTCATAGCCGGATTCATCAAAGTTTCCAAGTACTCTGACTGGGTGGCTAACATAGTCCCTGTACCCAAAAAGGATGGGCAAATTCGGGTTTGTGTTGATTTCAGAGACTTAAACAAAGCAAGTCCCAAAGATGACTTCACTCTACCACATATCGACATATGGGTAGATAACAATGCATATCACGCGCTATTATCCTTCATGGATGGATATGCCCGGTATAATCAGATCAAAATGGCGAAGGAAAATATGCACAAGACAGCTTTTGTCACTTAGTGGGGCACATATTGCTACACAGTTATGCCTTTCAGGCTAATTAATGACGGCGCTACATATTAACGTACCGCGTCTACGTTGTTACATGACGTGATGCATAAGGAAGTAGAGGTGTATGTAGATGATATGATCGTCAAGTCCAAAGACAGAAAGGGGCACATCAACAACCTTCGCAAATTCTTTCTCGGATTGCGCAAGTACAACATGAGACTCAATTCTCAGAAGTGTACATTCGGAGTAACATCAGGCAAACTTCTGGGATATGTCGTCAGCCAGAGGGGAATAGAAATTGACCCATCCAAGATCAAAACCTTAATCGAAATGCCCCAACCCCAAACAGAGAAATAGGTTAAATAATTCCCGGGCAAGGTACAGTATGTGAGCCAGTTCATATTAAAACTCACTATGATCTGCGAACCTATTTTCAAAAAGCTAAAGAAAACAGACCCTACCATATGGGATGATGACTGTCAAAAAGCATTTGATAGGATTAAGGAGATATTGGCTAAACAACCAGTGTTAATGCCTCCCCAAAGAGATCAACCTCTTGGTTTATATCTCACCGTCACAGAAACGACTGTGGGGGCTATGCTTACACAGACCATCGGAAAAGAAGAAAGGGCTATCTACTACCTTTGTAAGAAGTTCTTAGAATATGAGTGTAAATACACACCTCCCGAAAAGACTTGCCTCGCTCTTGTGTGGGCAACAAAGAAAAAAGGCGATTCGTGGCAAACAAGACTACTCTCCCTTTATGCTACTTGTCTTCTTAGCTACGCCACTACATGCTTAGCTACTATGTCAAAGTGTACTCTAAAATGGACCCTGTCAAATACCTCTTCAAGAAACCCATTCTCAACGGACGTTTGGCACAATGGACCTTAATGCTCTCAGAGTTCGATCTCAAATATGTACCTCTGAAAGTCATAAAGGGACGCGCCGTTGCTGAATTTTTGCAGACAATCCCATCAACGACGCCCAACCATTGGACATGTGGTCATTTCCAGATGAGGACATACTACAGACTTGTATTGACTCTTGGGACCTTTATTTCGATGGCGCATCCAACTTAGGAGGATTTGGAGTAGGAATATTGCTCATTTCTCCTGAAGGTGAGCATACGCCACTATCTATCAAACTCGACTTCGAGGTGACAAATAATGCGGCAGAATATGAAGCTTGCCTCATTCGGCTACAAGCAGTGGTCAGTTTAGGCATTAAGAATCTCCGAGTTCATGGAGAATCCTCTTTGATCATCAACCAAGTCACGGGATCATGGAAAATTCGAAGTGAAAGTCTAGCACCTTATCAGGCTAGGATAGATCAGGTCGCTCAATTTTTAACCAAGTCACTTATCTACATCAACCTCGAGAAGAAAATCAGTTTGCAGACGCTCTTGCAAAACTTGCAGCCCTGATCAACATGCCAGACAACCTGATCGAAATGCTTCTATGCATCAAACGACGATCAGAACCCGCATATGTGCACCAACTTACAAATGAAGAAGAAAGCCCAGAGGAACCCTGGTTCCAAGCCATTCTAAACTTCAAACTCAACGGCATATACCTGCCAGAAATAGATAAGAGAGGACAACGCGCCATACGCCTATTAGTCTCTCAATACCTCCTCATGTAAGGAGAACTGTACAAAAGAATACCTCTTGGTGTCATCTTGCGTTGCCTTGATCATTCACAGGCACACAAAGTGATGGAAGAAGTTCACGATGGAGAATGCGGTCCCCACATGAGTGGACCCATGATGGCAAAGAAAATCACACGTCTAGGATACTACTGGACGACAATGGAGTCAGATTGTATTAAATACGTCAGATACTGCCATAATTGCCAAATCTTTGGGAATTTACAACATGTTCCTCCCTTGATGCTCTATACCATGGCATCTTCTTGGCCATTTTCTGCATGGGGAATCGACATTATTGGAAAAATCACCCCAACCGGAACTGGAGGTCACTGCTTCATTCTAGTAGCTATCGATTACTTCACCAAATGGGTCGAGGCAGCATCTTACACTAGTCTCACCGCTAAAAATGTGGCAAATTTCATACAAAAAAATATTATTTGCCGATACGGTTGCCCACATGAAATCATCAGTGATAACGGCTCACATTTCCAGGCGGAGACTGAACAAGTGCTAGCAAAATACAAAATCAAGCATCACCATTCCTCGCCTTACAGACCTCAGACTAATGGCGCAGTAGAAGCAGCTAATTAGAATGTCGTCACGATCCTCAAGAAAATGATCAAAAATTACCGCGGTTGGCCAAGCAAAATATCCTTTGCGTTATGGGGATATGCACTTCAGTTAGGACACCCACTGGGCTACTCCTTTCTACTTAACTTACAGGATGAAAGATGTACAACCAGTAGAACTAGTAATCCCATCTCTACGTATTCTTTTGGAGAGTAAAATTCCGGAAGGTGACTGGAAAAGAGATAGATATGATGAACTTGTCCTCTTGGACGAGCGAAGACTACGTGCGTTACATAATGTACAGACACATAAAGCACGTATCAAACGAGCCTTCAACAAACTGGTTAAATCCAAAAACATCAAAGAAGGGGACTTGGTGCTCAAATTAGTCAGAGCCCTCCTACCTGTTGATCCGCGAGGAAAGTTCAAACGTAACTTGGCTTGGCCTTTTTTAGTCAAATCCATATTCTCAGGGGGTGCATTTAGAATCACGAACCTAGATGGGAATGAATTCGCTAACCCTACCAACCTAGACAAATTGAAACGATACTACCCTTAACATAGGTCGAACAAGAAAACCAAACGCGCCTCGCGTCAACCCACGTGTCGCTCATGCGACACGGAATAAAACCGGCCCCTGGCCAGTCCATTTTAATGTCACTATGCTCTTGCATTTTAACATTTGGATAATCCTCATGTCATCAAATAAACTGAATTTCTTTTTGGAATAAGCAAGGCTCATGCCATTCTTTTCTAAGTTCATTACAAGCTCTTGCTTCGAACAATTATTCTTTTACATTTTTCGAACCACGCGCAGGGTTTGATTTCATTTTTTTCTAATGAATACGTAGGCAACCCTTCAGAGGATTCAACCCGTCTTTATCTTAAAATGTAAATAGAAGGACATTTGCATCTGCATTTGAAATTCGACAAGAATAATAAAAGAAAATCCCACCGGTTTCTTAACTAATTTTGATCTTTTATTCATTATTTTGTTAATAATAATAATACGCTACATACAAAAAAAATGCTGAAATAAAAGCTAGGTTAGGATTCTAAAAACCCCGCCATCTATTACAACTCAGAAAAAAGAAAAAAATACTAAATAATATTTTGTGGCTAAGGCTATTCTTCCATCTTCCCCTTGCCTTTGTCACCCTTGCCACTCTTCTTGTCTCGACCACGAGCCGGGCGCTTTTGCGCTATCTCAGACCTAATCACCAACGGTCTTTCTCGAGGTCTAGCCTTACCATTTCTATCCATCACCATCTTCGCGGCAGGAGTAGTCCTCGATTTTTTCGCGCGCTGGATGAACAACTAGGAATCCAGCTTCTTTTTCCACTTCTGTCAGATACTTCTCTTTCTCTTTAGCCGCCTCGTGGATTTTATAGTCTATAGGCTCATGTTTTCTCAATTTCTCACGCTCTTCAGGAGTATTAGCCTTTATTCACTACAAGTATGAGCGAGATACCCATAACGAGCCAACTGGAACAGGTACATACCACATATTCCTATGAACCCATCTAGCGGCCCATTCCCGACAAGATTCTACAGTATGAGCCAAGGCAGTTTGGGAAACAGTATCAAGCCTTAGAATTTTCTGTTTAAGGCCCACTTGCTTCAACAGTCTTTCCGGAAATATACATACCATAAATTCTATGCCAGGGAGACGAACCGACCGAGTCGAATCCAGAGATGATACCCCGGTAACTGACTTGAGATGCCACCACGTCACGATCCATCGAATCATGGGACCGCCTTCACTCTTCAGCTTATTTTCCCAATAATTGCACACCCGGGAAAAGTCCACCATGTAAAGCCTGGTCCTCATGGTAATTAATCGAGCACGATATCACGACACATTAACTGGGGGCTCGATCAATCGCAGTCGTTCCATCAGCCATATCTGCAGCAAGTAAAAAGAACAAGTCAAAAAAGAAAAAAATGAAAAAGACAAAAAAAAAACGAAACACAAAAAAAGGACAAAAAGAGAAAGACAAAAAAAAAAAAAAAAAGAGAAAAGAAGGAATTCTTACTTGCAAGATGTTGGAACTGCCCAAATATGGAAATTCTCGATTCGCCTTTCTAATATCCAGGCCGAGAATGATCTCTCCTAGACAAAGGCATGCTGGGCTCTTGCGCAGTTCCATTTGTTTTACCAGATTCAAGAAAAGAGGGTCCCCTCTCATATCCTTATCAACGTGGCCTTGCAAGATATAGCAATGCAAAAGGCAAAATACAAAGGCTCTACGCCTCGCAGCATATGATACAGAAAGGTCCCCCCTATTTATGAATCGATTAACAAAATCGTCCATACGAACACCCTTCGAGGTAACATAATGGTCTACCTCAGCCTTGTTCAACCCAAGAAGGTCCCTAAATTTATTCTTATACCCTTGGGAGATAAGGGGTATAGCTGGTGCATCTTCAGGATCCCATTCCCCAATGGTAGCTATTTTCTCAGGAAAGGGACAAATATCGCCTCCAGGAAAGGCGAAAACATGCAAATTCAGGTCGTCCCAGTACTCAAGACAAGCATCCAAGAAAGGCCTCACAACCTTTACTAATTTTAGGCTCAAGATCGATCCTAAATTGAAAGCACCCATATCGTGTTTTTCTACATTCGTGAACTCGTTGGTCCACTCCTTAAGACGGTTTTCAAAGGCATCCATAATTGTGAAAGTCTTAGAGAGATTTTGTGTGTAATAGTATTGATAGACGGAAGAATTATATGAGTAACAGCTTCCTCGTCATGTCTATATATACTATTCGCACATTCCCAATTTTAATCACAGACGGATTACCCGGGAACAAACGCAACATGAGATGCGCCCTTTCGAAGAGTCGCAGCTCTTGTTGCGCCTCTTTCCCAAGTCCTTCGCCCAGATTTCCAGCTTTGGATCTTTTCTAATTTACGTCCAACTATATCTTCATATTCCTATAGGATATATATTCGGTAATACGCCGATTTTCAATAATATTGGATTTCCTAATCCTGGACGAGCTCGCATTTCGAGACGAAATTTGACATTATCACCAAAGAAGCACATTTACTCATTTTATTACATTTTCGTTTTCGAGACTCATTTCTAAAATTTTTCTACAATTTCGTTATAAACCTACATTTCTTTTAAATTTTCTTTTTTCTAGGGGGTAGCCCTCCCTACCATCCGGTAATTTCTTTTTGCACATTCCAGTTTTTTTTTTTGCGCTAGTTTAGGCCACTAATTCTACATGTAAATTATGTGACTGTTATGTGATTTTCGGCAGCATGACGGCAGAAACCGTCGTCTACCAAACCTGTTTTTAAGCTAACATACAGGTACATAAAGTATCCAACATCAAAGGCACTCAGACCATCAAATACAACCAAAAGAAAGCATGTATATCAAACTGAGGGCTCTCGCCCAAATACAAAATCCAAAACTGGCTTTTGCCCGAAACAAAGCCAACATGTCCAAAAACAAGTCAAAATGTACAAGTCAACAACAAAATAAAGCTAATCCTCATCACCACCTAGCATGGCCACATTCACCTCGAGGGCAGCAATCTCAGCATCCCGGGCCTCCAGCTCCCTCAACAGACGAGTTGTCTCCTCCCGAGACTCCGCCGGCTCCCGCTCAAGGTCCCTTTGTGAAGGAAATGCCCCATTTCAGACACTTCATTTCAAAAATACAAAAATACAACAGTAAATGAAAAGGGAATGAGAGGTTCATACCCGTCGATCCCGTCCATCTACGAGTGCCTCAATAGCTTTAGCCCGCAGCCGGTTGGCCACCCTCCACAACGCGACATGTTGAGACGGTGCCACCTGCGTTCAAGTTCAAATAGTGGTCAAAATCAAATGCACTCCTATGCAATGAAAGTAGTCAAAATTGGAAGCTCACCCTCCTCACGAGATGCTGCCACTCCTCCAGGCATCATCAGTCACCGCCTCGCTGAAATCACAGAGCTACGAAACCGTCGTAAAGCCGGCCGCATCCGTTTACTCCAACACCTCGGGGTAAGCTAGGGGCTCGATGCATGCCACCTCTATCTCTTGCAAGGATCAAATGGTTTTTTAACGATCGTTCGCCATTTCTAAAAAAAAAAAGAGCCATGCTTACCACGATCGGCCAGTACGCCAACCTCCGACGAAAAAACCGAGGTAATCCTTGCCAGGAAGGAGAAGGGCATCCCCGTTCGCGCTAGCCAAGACAGTCTGTCTCTCGGCGTCAGAAGGCTCCCTGAACATCGACCATGGAGGATCGATGGGGACCGTGAAAGTGTCACGAGAGCACTGCCGAGTCAAACGCTCGCCCAAGTACCACACATGTCCCATGGGTGTCCGCAGCAATAGCCGACTCGAGCACTTAGGACGTAGGACCTCGGCCACGAATGCTGGAGCATCCGGGTAGTCCACCCAAGGTTTGGGGACCCACTGGAATTAAAAAAAACAAAAAAGGTAATTTATATGATCCAGTTCTAGATGAAGAAATAAAAGGCGTTATTCCTATGACTGTTCTCAAAAATGAAAGATAGAAAAAGAGAGAATTGAAGGTACTTACGTGCTCCAACTGCAGAGCATTCACACCCCTCCTACAAACATCATAAGAAGAACGTTGGCTCTTCTTACGACACACCACCTAGTCCCGCACAACTGGGTACGCTCGCGGCTCAGGCTCCGTCCTCTTGGGCGCGAAGACCGTAAAGTAAGAGTACACCCACGCCTGCAAACAAAACAATAATCGTTTAATAACAGATATCGATCTTTTGATGAAATGCAAGATGAGTTACTTAACTCATACAAAAAGGAAGGTTTGTACCTCCAACACGAGCCCAGGACCAACAGTAGCTGGATAAGTCCCCTTCTTCATCAGCTCTGGTCTAACCATGACCCTCATATAGCGTGTGAGGGCCGCGAAGCCAGGAGTAACCCAGTCCCACCGACCTAGGCTACTCAAGTCAGAAAGAAAATGAAGAAGCTTTGTCGGCAACCTCTCCCCCTTGTCTCCGAGGTAAATCGAAGACAAGAACCACCATAGCCAGAGGTAAGCCCTCCGCTCAGCTGTACAGGGAGGGGGAGACACCATCTCCCTACCTATCCTCACTCTCGTCGGAGTCTTACCCGCAAATTAGTCTCTAACGTAAGAGCTCGGCACCAACCCCGGAAGAGCAGCCGCCCCTACCGACAGGTTCCAACCGATCAGCTGCCTCGCTTCCTCCGAGTCGACCCTCATGACCGTCGAGGACCATTCCAACGCCTCCTCCCCACACGGCAGACCTGAGATCATGTCGTAGTTCTGCAAAGTGACTCTGACCTCTCCAAAGGGCATGTGAAAAGTCAAAGTCGTGTCCAGTACCGTTAAATAAAGGCTCAAATCAGGCAAAGGTTAGCCCGTATCCTCAGTGCCTTGATCGTCCTCCAAGCTCAGACCAACTCTCCGAAGGCTCCTAGCTCAATGAGGGTCCTCTCTCCCCGTCAGCTTCTCGTAAGCATCCATCATGGTCGTGTAGCCGGAAAAGGACCCCATGTTCCCGACGTCCTCCAATTCAAGTCAAGAAAATTATTTAGTGTTAAAACTCAAAAGGAACGGCAGTATGGAAAATGTGAAACAAAAGCTTACCATACTCCGTGTCGTGCGGTAGAACAAGTGGCTCTCCGCTGCCCAAATGAGATGTCTGCCATCCCATTTCTCGGCCCACTCAGGTGCGCCCACTAGCTGGCATCCACCTCGTCCTGTAGTGGTCCTCCTTAGCCTCCTCACGCACCTCTGGTATGTCTTCTCCCACGCGGGAAGAAGAAGGCTCAAGGTCTATGTCCATAAGGGTCCTCCCCGACGTCGAAGGAATATCACCTGCAAATCGAAAGCGGTTTCAAACAATCCCCAGCGGTTTCAAGCAAATGTCAAGCATTTTTTTAATCATTTCAACCAATTTCAAGCAATTTTTCAAGTCGTTTCAAGCTCTAAGAGGAATTTTTTGGTTATCTTTGGCCATTTCCCTCACAAATCCGACTACACGCGTAGGGTAGGGTCAAGTCAAGTCTATTCAAAGCCTAGTCACGGGTTTGAGTCGAAAATTCGACAGCATTTCGCTATAATAGCGGTTTTGCCCTAGAAAATGTCCTCCAAAAGCTGTCATAAATCAGAAATCCGGCATCACAACAAGTTTACCCATTACACAAGGGTTCCAAAACACCAAGTTTCATAAAAAATGGTCAATCCTAAGGGCGTTTTCAAAGCTACTTTCGGTTCAGCAGAGTAACCGTCTCATTTACTCAAAATTTGACGGAATTGCAAAAGGAATACATGGTTACGCTCTTAATGTTGCCTAGTGTTCATTTTCAGTGTCCATTTCTACCATAGTATGGACTGAGATCCCCCACATTGAAATTTTCATGAACCCCATAGTCCCCATGTAGATCAACTTTATAAGCATTTGGACCAATCCTCTCTATGATTTCAAAGGGACCATCAACTCTAGGCATGAGCTTGTTCTTCCTCGTGGCTGGGAACCTTTCCTTCCTCAAGTGAACCCACACCAAATCCTCTGGCATGAACTCCTTCCCTGCCTTAGGAGCCTTGGACTATTTCTTGTACCTTTCATTGGACTTCTCTATCTGCCTCCTGACTGCCTCATGTAACTTCACCATCTGGTCAGCCCTCTTCTTGGCATCAAAGTTTATCTCCTCCCTTGGTATGTTAGCTAGTTCTAGGGACATGAGTGGATTCACCCCATAGACAACTTTAAATGGGCTGTGACCTGTTGCAGATGATGGTGCCCTGTTGAAGGCAAATAAATTAATTATAAATAAACTGAGTCTACTTTTTATAAATAAATTAATGATCTTTGAAGTAATAAAAATGGTGAAATAAGAGAAAAGGAGAGTGAAGTACTAACAATGTTCAAGAGGAGAGCGAGAGCGAGAGCGTGAATGTTCAAGAAGAGAAGTTTTATTCCTCCTGTAATTATTACTGGTGGGGGGTGGGGGTAATGCATTACCTCTTTGTAGAGGTAATAGTTAATGGGTCCTAAATTGTTCCCCTCATACCACACCTTAGTAAATGGGCTGTAGCTAGGCTTCACTTATTCCGGCCAATTACCTAAGACATTATTTCCGAGGGAGAGAAGACCATAAACAACAACCGCAATAAACCCAATGCACAAACACCTTAATCAAGCATTCTCAGTAGCATTCGTGTAATAGTCTTGGCTTAAAACTATCATAACCCACTCATCCGTTAAAATTAACATGGAAACGTATACCATTTCGAAGCTATAGATGTTAGCTTTCAGCTCCGACAAGAACTCTAGATATTCAAGTTTGCAGACCATGTGTAAAACGTTCAGCAATCAACCATGTTACGACAGCAATTTTGAGGCCGCATATCACTTTGTTTGAGTTGGACTAATTTGTCCACCATGCACCAAATCCAAGCGAATTAAGTTAGCTTTCATATCAAATTTGAATTACACCATATAGGCATATAGATTGCAAGATATACTTGTTTCTTTGTTGACAAGTCAATTCTAACTTGCAGGGCATTCGTTTTGCGTAATCAACTTATAATGTCTATTTTTGGTAGTTCTACAACATCTACGTAGGTGATTCAAAAACGTGATTTAAAAACCTATGTTTAACTAACCTCTCAAGTTTTCTAGTCATATAAATATCACGTAAAACTAAATAGTATAACTTGAGATATGAAGCTTGAAAATCAAGCATGTTGTATTAAAAATTTAGAATGGTCAAACTTTTATACTAACTAGTTGTTGCCTCGCCGCGAGACTCCAATTTCTAATATGTCTTTTTATACATTCTCGCTATAGTAATATTGTAAATAAGTTAGAGCCATAATGCATTCATGTGGTAGGTTCGTAATGTCCTTTTGAATTACCGTAGAAAATGAAAAAATCGACATCAAATGCAATTAGTTTGTTGAATTAAAAAAGCGAGACCAAAAAGGGTGCGGTCCCTCAATTCCGAATTACCTTTTTGAATCAAATTTATTTTGCGTAATTTACGCCTAATTCTTTGACTTTTTTTGTTAGTTTTTTTCCCTTAACCAAAAGAGTGAGCTAAACTGACCAGACAATCACCAAAATATCCTCTACATAATGATAAGATAAACACGATATTATAGTTAGGCCAAATTGTGGAACCATCTAACCATCTAAATTTTACAGCATCATTTCTCCTTTTTTTAATGTATGGTAGTTGCATTTCTCTCAAAGCTTGGCTACAAGCAACATATTGATCAAAAATACACATCCCCCCTTCCCCCAAAAGAAAACATTATTGTCCAATTTGCATGCATCACAATCTTGTTAAACACGTGTCCTTATTCAAAGGCCTTGGTTGTGGAACCGTCTTTGCCGCTGTGTTTATGTTCTTGGTCTGATTGCATCTTAGTACAACCATGGCTTTGGTTTCCTCTTTTAGACGGATCCGCTAATTGCAACAGGAGTTCAAGGCCAAACACAAGTCTCACAAACCAGCTCAAGAGAACAGAGTCTAGCAAAGTCAAGGAGTCCACAGAGCAACCCAATCAACAGCCTAGTAGCCTACATGACTAGCTATGATAACCTACTCTACAATCCTAACATACCTCAGTATACTCCCAACAAAAACAACCCACCCTACAGCCAGAGAACAACCCACAAAAACAACCCCAACCCCAACAGTCAATAAGAAAACAACCAGAGTGCAATTCAGCCTCAGTCACCTTGGGCAGGGTCCCTGGTGAGCTTCTACACCTAGACACATCCAACCAGTTCTTGAACTTGGTCCTAGGGAGGGTCCTCTACATTTTTGTCCATGATTTCTTCTTGAGAAAAAGTCCACATAAAAAGTTAGTCTAGGGACCAAGTTCAACAGTCCAACTTCAACCCTTTTGTGCAGTAGTTAATATGTCACTGTCAACCTTCCTCTTTTGAACAAGCAATGCGTGAGGGACCTTCAGCACATCTTTGAGATCCATCCTACTTAAGTTTGGCTCACAAATCCATGCTTGAAAGTCCACTCTTCATCCAAGACATACCTGATCAAAACAATTAAGGAAGATTGTCCCTTTAGAAACTGCTTTTTTGCTTTATTTACTTTATGTCAGTAGTCTGCAAGTTTGTAGCTGTTATTTTGTTTTATGTTGTAAGCCTTTGTGGCCCTAGATGTAGCTAAACGTCTGAGATGTATCCTTGTTGCCTATATAAGGCCTTTACCTAATGAAATGCAAATCAGATTTGAAGTAAAACATAAAATTGAAACTCTGTTTCTATTCAACTCTTGGCTGTGTGCTTGAGAATTGTCCTTTGCTTAGTGCTGGGACTTGAGGGTACAATCTCTTGCTGTGTGCTGAGGTTAGACTCTCAACCTTATTCCATTGCCTTTGTGCTTTGGCTAAGTACTATCTGTCATAAGTTCTCTAGCATTTTCAGCCTTAGAATAGAAACAATCCAGCTGTGAGTTCTTAAGCTTTGTACATGTTATTAGGTTGTGTTTTCTGAATAGTTTCAGTGCAAATTGGTTATCAGAGCTTTGGTTTGTGAGTTCATTTACCTAACTACATTAAAAACACAAAAATCAACCATGAGTGAAGAGAGAATCCCAGGTCTTGAAAACACAGTTCAAGGTCTTGTTAGAACTGTGATGGAAGTCTCCAGATCTGTCAATGAACTCCTTGAGGGCCAACAGAACAATGATACAAGGGGAGGCAGAGGTCGAGGAAGAGGAGCACCTTTCCCACATGGAGGAAGGAGGAGTCAACCTGTAGATCAATTTGAAATGTCAGACTCAGATGGCTCAGATCAAAGTCTTCTCAGACACCAAGACAAAGACATAAAGGTAGAAATCCCTGACTTTCTAGGTAGCATGAACCCTGATGATTTCCTAGATTGGTTGAGGTCTGTAGAAAGAGTCTTTGAGTTTAAAGGATACACTGATAGAAAGGCTTTAAGGTTGCTATCATGAAACTAAAAGGTTATGCCTCACTGTGGTATGAAAATATGAAAACCTTGAGGGTGAGAGAAGGAAAAGAACCTGTTAAGTCATGGCTCAAACTGAAAAAGAAAATGAGGGCTAAGTTTGTCTCTAGGGACTACACTCAGGACATGTTCATTAAGCTTACTCACCTGAAACAAGACCAAAGACCTGTAGAGTCTTATCTAAGAGACTTTGAACAACTCACACTGCAATGTGAGGTTGTTGAGAAATATGAGCAAAAGATAGCAAGGTTCTTAGAAGGTTTGGATGAGAGGATAGCTAGTAAAGTCAGGCTACAAAATATTTACTCCTTTGAGGAAGCTGTCAACTTGTCCTTAAGGGTAGAAAAGTTGGGAAAGGGAAAGGCCAGTGCTTTTAAGAAACCTACCAGAACCCCTACCTTCAAACCCTTTGTAGGAGTCAAGATGGGAGAACCTGTGGTTCCTACTAAGACTCCTTTCAACCCTGATAAAGGCAAGGCTGTTGATGCAGGCCAAAGAAAAACTACCCCCCTCAAAAAGTGTTTTCAATGTCAAGGATATGGACATTTTGCTAGAGAATGTCCATCTAAAAGAGCTCTGAGCACCCTAGAAGTAATTCATTGGGGAGATGATGAGGTGTTGGTCTGTGATCATGAGATGGAGGAGCATGAGATGAAGGCTAGTGAGGAGTTGGTGGAACCTGATGCTGGGTTAAGCTTGGTAACATGGAGAGTAATGCATACACAACCTCAACCTTTAGAGGAAGATCAGAGGCACCAAATCTTTAGGTCTAGGTGTACCATTAAGGGGAGAGTATGCAATCTGATCATAGATGGAGGTAGTTGTACCAATGTTGCTTCAAAAACCCTGATAGACAAACTAACCCTGCCAACCAAAGACCACCCTCACCCTTACAAACTTAGGTGGCTAAACAAGGGAGCTGAAGTGAGAGTTGATCAGCAGTGTGTAGTACCCTTTTCCATTGGGAAGGGATATGTTGATGAGGCTCTGTGTGATGTACTTCCCATGGATGCCTGTCACCTTCTGTTAGGCAGGCCTTGGGAGTTTGATAGAGATGTTGTTCACCAGGGTAAGGAGAACACTTACTCATTCAAGGTTGGAAAGAAGAAGATCATATTGGCTCCTTTGCCCCCTACCTTAAAGGGAAATTCCCCTCTCATTACTGAAACTGCTAAAGAAGTCTTGCTGCTGAGTGAGTCAGAGATAGTACAAGAGTTGAGTGACCTCAGGCCAGTGTATGTACTCCTCACCAAGGAAGTTGGAGTGATTCCTATTCATGTCCCTGAGGAGGTACATAATTTACTGAAGGCCTATGAGGATGTGTTCCCAGATGAGCTTCCTAGTGGGTTACCTCCACTGAGGGGAATTGAGCACCACATTGATTTGGTGCCTGGGGCTGTCTTACCAAACAAACCTGCTTATAGAAGTGACCCCAAGGCAACACAGGAGCTACAATCTCAGGTGGGAGAGCTGCTTTGCAAGGGTTATGTCAGGGAGTCTCTTAGCCCCTGTGTTGTGCCTGCCTTGCTAGTACCAAAGAAAGATGGAACTTGGAGGATGTGTATAGACAGCAGGGCCATTAACAACATCACCATTAAGTACAGGTTCCCTATACCTAGGCTTAATGACATTCTTGATGAGCTAAGTGGGGCTCAGGTGTTCACCAAAATTGATCTTAGGCAAGGCTATCACCAAGTGAGGATTAGAGCTGGGGATGAGTGGAAAACTGCTTTCAAAACCAAGCATGGTTTATATGAATGGCTGGTGATGCCTTTTGGGCTCTCAAATGCCCCCAGCACATTCATGAGACTGATGACAGAGGTGCTAAGACCCTATTTGGGGAAGTTCATTGTGGTCTACTTTGATGATATTCTGGTCTATAGCTCCAACAAGAGAGAACACTTGCAACATCTGAAGCTTCTATGTGAAATTCTGAGGGAGAACAAACTATTTGGCAAGCTAGAGAAGTGCACTTTCATGCAACCTGAAGTTCACTTCTTGGGGTTCATAATCTCAAAAGATGGGGTTGCTGTTGATCTTGAAAAGGTCAATGCTATTAAAGACTGGCCTGTACCTAGAACTGTGACTGAAGTAAGGCGCTTTCATGGGCTAGCATCCTTTTATAGAAGGTTCATCCAGGGTTTCAGTTCCATTATGGCTCCCATCACTGAATGTATGAAGAAGGGGGAGTTCAACTGGAGTGACAAGGCTGAGAAATCATTCAACTTAATCAAGGAACTGCTGTGCAGATATCCTGTGTTAGGCCTACCAGACGTCAATAAGCTATTTGAGGTAGAGTGTGATGCTAGTGGACTGGGCATTGGAGCTGTGCTGGTGCAAGAGAGGAAGCCTATAGCCTACTTCAGTGAGAAATTAAATGGAGCCAGACTGAACTACTCTACTTATGATAAGGAATTCTATGCAATAGTGAGGGCCCTGAACCACCGGGGGCACTATCTGAAACCCAAGCCCTTTGTACTACATTCAGATCATGAGGCCCTAAAGTATATCAATGGCCAGCACAAGCTCAATCCAAGGCATGCAAAGTGGGTGGAATTTCTCCAATCCTTCTCCTTTTCAAGCAAATACATTGAAGGGAAAAACAATGTAGTAGCCGATGCCCTATCTAGGAGGTATGTGATGCTAACATACATGGAGCAGAGGGTCCTAGGCTTTGAGTTCATGAAGGAGCTCTACCAAGAGGATCCATATTTCAAAGGGGGGTGGGAGGTGTACTCAGAGGGACAGCTCAAGAAGGGGAGCAGATACTTAGCACATGATGGCTTCCTCTTCCAAGGGAACAAGCTGTGCATACCCAAAGGACCCTATAGAGGTCTGCTAGTCAAGGAGGTTCATTGTAATGGACTTGCTGGCCACTTTGGGGTGCAGAAAACCTATGAGATTCTACAAGATCAGTTCTATTGGCCCAAAATGCTAGGAGATGTGCAGGACACCATCAAAAGATGCAGACCCTGTCAGTTAGCAAAAGCTCATTTCCAAGCAGGCCCCTACACACCTCTACCTGTACCAAACAAACCTTGGGAGGATATCAGCATGGATTTCATAGTAGCATTACCAAGAACACAAAGGGGAAAGGATGCAGTGATGGTTGTTGTTGATAGGTTCAGCAAAATGGCCCATTTTGTTGCTTGCAAAAAGACAGAAGATGCACTGAGAGTAGCTGAGCTGTATTTCAAAGAGATAGTGAAACTACATGGGGTTCCAAGAAGCATTGTGTCAGATAGGGACACCAAGTTTATGAGTCACTTCTGGAAGACACTCTGGAAGCTACTGAAAACAAAACTCCTCTTCAGTACCTCCCACCACCCTCAGACTAATGGACAAACAGAGGTCACCAACAAGACATTGGGCAGGATCTTGAGGTGTATTATTGCCAAGTCTCTCAAGGATTGGGATCGGAAACTAGCACAAGCTGAATTTGCATTCAATAGAGCTCCATCAAGCAGCACAGGTAAGAGTCCTTTTGAAACTGTCTATGGTACTAACCCTCTAATGCCCACAGACCTAACTCCAGTACTCAAGAAAGAAGTCAGTTATGATGCCAAAGAAAGAGTGCAGCAAATGATAAAGATCCACAACCCGGTCAAGCAACAAATAGAAAAGACCAATGAGATGTACAAATCAAGGGCCAAGGGTCCAAAGAAGGCCAAAGAATTCAAAGCAGGAGACATGGTGTGGTTACACCTGAGAAAGGAAAGATTCCCAGACAAAAGGAAGAACAAACTATGCCCAGAGCTGATGGCCCTTTTGAAATCCTTGAGAAGATAGGCCCCAATGCTTATAAGGTGGATCTACCAGGTCAATATGGAGTACATGGGACATTCAATGTGGGAGACTTAAGCCCTTATCATGGAGAGTCAGAAGATGAGGAAGATTTGAGGGAAAATCCTTTTCAAGAAGAGGAGGTTGCAACAGGAGTTCAAGGCCAAACACAAGTCTCACAAACCAGCTCAAGAGAACAGAGTCTAGCAAAGTCAAGGAGTCCACAGAGCAACCCAACCAACAGCCTAGTAGCCTACATGACTAGCTATGATAAACTACTCTACAATCCTAATATCCCTCAGTATACTCCCAACAAAACCAACCCATCCTACAGCCAGAGAACAACCCACAAAAACAACCCCAACCCCAACAGTCAACAAGAAAACAACCAGAGTGCAATTCAGCCTCAATCACCTTGGGCAGGGTCCCTGGTGAGCTTCTACACCTAGACACATCCAACCAGTTCTTGAACTTGGTCTTAGGGAGGGTCCTCTACATTTTTGTCCAGGATTTCTTCTTGAGAAAAAGTCCACATAAAAAGTTAGTCTAGGGACCAAGTTCAACAGTCCAACTTCAACCCTTTTGTGCAGTAGTTAATATGTCACTGTCAACCTTCCTCTTTTGAACAAGCAATGCGTGAGGGACCTTCAGCACATCTTTGGGATCCATCCTACTTAAGTTTGGCTCACAAATCCATGCTTGAAAGTCCACTCTTCATCTAAGACATACCTGATCAAAACAATTAAGGAAGATTGTCCCTTTAGAAACTGCTTTTCTGCTTTATTTACTTTATGTCAGTAGTCTGCAAGTTTGTAGCTGTTATTTTGTTTTATGTTGTAAGCCTTTGTGGCCCTAGATGTAGCTAAACGTCTGAGATGTATCCTTGTTGCCTATATAAGGCCTTTACCTAATGAAATGCAAATCAGATTTGAAGTAAAACATAAAATTGAAACTCTGTTTCTATTCAACTCTTGGCTGTGTGCTTGAGAATTGTCCTTTGCTTAGTGCTGGGACTTGAGGGTACAATCTCTTGCTGTGTGCTGAGGTTAGACTCTCAACCTTAGTCCATTGGCTTTGTGCTTTAGCTAAGTACTATCTGTCATAAGTTCTCTAATATTTTCAGCCTTAGAATAGAAACAATCCAGTTGTGAGTTCTTAAGCTTTGTACATGTTATTAAGTTGTGTTTTCTGAATAGTTTCAGTGCACTAATTTTTGAGTTTCATGCATAATTCCCTTGAGTTTGCTACATTTGTTCTACATGTGCTCTGTAACAGGGGAAGGAAATCTTGTTCCTCGTGGATTGTAGTTAGCATCTATGACTTGAACGTTAAATATAGGTATTTGGTAGCTTATTATCTTGGCTGCAAGGTCTGACGCACAATCGTAGTTGTATCGCTGAAGATAGAGGTGCAACTATTGGTTCTTTTTTTATGATCAATAGTTAGCCATGCTGTAAAAGATGATGGTTTGTGTTGCACAACCTCCATAGGGGAACACCAAATTGGTAGCTTACTTTGGACAACTTCTAGTACCCGGATGAATTCTATGCATACCGTGTGCATGTGGCTAAACTCTGTAATATCAAATTTCTCAGGTAACACCATATTTGCAAGTTTTTTAGCCCCTTGTGTTTCAAAAGCCATAGGTTGTTGTTTCTTTCATTTTCTTGTGTTATGTATGTTGTTCTGTCTTTGACGTAAACATCATATTTCTTTGTAAGTGCACCTACAGACCTCTTGGCTGCTATTTGAAATGATTCTTCCAATGTGTTTGAGGGTCCTGCTACCTGCACCAGCTCAATTGAATTTTTTGTAGACTTCACAGTGACTTCGACCTGATTTGTTGTTAGTTCCACTATTTTGTACTCTGGTTGTGGTAACTCTAGGCACTGTTCTATTTGGGATAATAATGCTCGGAAGTCCACCATCACTTATATGGTTTCTGCAGGCATATTCTGATTAACAATAAGACAATTAGGGTATAATTGGTCCATTGATTTATTAAACTACTTATATAAAACTATTATGATATAGAGATGTTAATTGTAAGCTAATGTTACGGTATCTACAGCCGGCGTTCCCTCAAACAGCGCGTTTAGTACAGACAATCATTAACTTTGTTGGTTAAAGCACCATTGAAACTGCTTATTAATTTTGTGCAATCATACCTCTCTTACATTTTCCCTTATTCATCCCTTGTTCTTTGCCATTCATTCCCTTGAGTATAGGTGTTGAACTCATTTGCTTAATCCGGGTTTAATATTAAGCAGTTAAGTTTTTTTCTAGGTAAATATGTAACTCCTTCTGATGTGTGAATAGGTACATTATCGGTCTACCATTCACATTACTACTCATCTTATAGTTGATGCGTCAAATCCGTAGGTAATTTTCATTTTGGTTTTGTTACTGCCATGTGTTGAATAAATTATTTGCTCATCGTTGTAGTGGTCTTTTTAAATGGTTTACACTTGGTTAATTTCTCATGTTGTTGATTGACCAATAGGTGGTATAATTGGTTAATTTCTAAAGCCATAGCCTTATTTTAGACATATTATTGTATCTACTCTTTTTTACCATAACTTACGATTATTGTTTACTTATTTTCCAATTAATGAGGCTTCTTTGCCATGATTTTCTTTAAGCTTCTTGTTTCCAATGAATTCAATGAATTTATTTGTCTTTCGTGCTTGTTTTTCCATTTTAACTGTACTTTGTTTTCTAACTATTATTATCGTACTTTTTTTTATTTTGTTGATTGTAATGTGTACTGTTTTGGTTTTGAACAGAAGCTAAAGAATGGATGATGTAGTGTACCTTAGCAGCAGAAGGTTCGTCCCTCTTATATGTGGCTATGGATCAAATATGGTCACTAATCATGTACCTCCATATCCAAGGGCAGCTCATTGTATTGGTATCTCTGAATCTTCACCTTAACTGCACATTTTGTTATCTTGTGTTTTTAATTTGCGCTCATTCTAGTTTCTGAGTTAGCAAATTTACGTTTTTATGCGTATCTTTATCCAATTTCATTTAAGTCCCTCATTCACTTTCCCTCACTTTCAAATAAGTTTGGTAACCATGATTGTTGCTGCACTTCTTTATGCTTGTGTAACACAAATAGCCTTGTTGCCTTTTTTTTTTATTCCCTGGATTTTTTTTTCCGAAGTTGTGGTTATCATCTATTCCCCGTGTCTGTTAATGTAATTTTGCCAAGAAATTGTAGTGAGGAATAGGCAATAAGTCGCTTGCCAAGGCAACGCCTACGTACGTAATCATATCACAATACTATTTGCAGAAAGTGTTCTTTGATTCAATATTTTCTGCACTGCAACTGTTATCGTTGCTAAACTGGTGCTAGCCTGAAACTGCGATACCACGCATACAAACTGACCTATGAGCTACTAATTAATTACTAAGATGCATACATTATTTTACACTTCACCTTATAAGATAGCTAGCTGGCTATGATTTATTGAAAATGCCTCCATTACATTCTTGATAAGTAGTAATCTTAACTAAAATAGTTGCCTTACAGACATAATTAGTTAGGCATTGTTAGTTCCACTTATGTTGTGTGATACCTTGTAGTATACAGGGTTTGAGCCAGCCAAGCACACGACCAAATCGCTTGGGTATTCTAGTGAGCTTTTATTTGCCTATGTACTTATCGATAGTGTTTCATTGATTTCTGGCGTGTTTGATACGTCTGTAACACCCGGAAATGTACCCTATTTTTCTAGTAGAAATATTTTACGAAACCTTTTCAGCAATTTTAAGTTATAATTTATAATTTTTAAGTTCCGAGTCGAATTTAGAATTTCCGAGTTCGTATTTGGAATTTCTGCGAGATTCCATGAAAAAGCCGTCTTCAGCCTAGTTTGACTTTTCTGGACTTTGGAAATCGTCTTTGACTTTTCCTACACAACTCACTCAACTCCCTCCTTAACCTAATATTTCATTTCCACACAAAAATCAAACACATTTTTCTTTCTTCTTCCTTAAGCAACTTTTCCTTCTTTGAATATCGATCTTTGATTGATCGTAACTTCTTCATTTCTCGATAGAATTCGCGTAAGTTCGTCTTATTATTCTTCCCTAACCTTCCTCTATCCGTATTGATAATAAAATTATCGTCTTTCTCGCTTTTTAAGCATTCCGTCTTTCTCAAGATGAACTTTATTCATCTTTTTACGATCTAATTGTAGGTGGCGACCTCCAAGATCCCGATAAAGACTATTTTTCTTTAGAAGAGGAGCTGACGATCAGTAGGTGAGACGCTCAAAGGTACGGGAAGGGTTACTCGGTATTACTTACGTGTTTTAAATGTTTATATGCTAGAAAATCGTATTAGATTACGATTAGGAAGTTTAGAAACCATGCTATGATTAGTAAATGAGGTTATATGATGAATGTTGATGAATTATATTGAGTGTTGATGATTATTTGAAGTATATATGAGAATTGAAATGAGTTGGAAATGATTTGGTTGAGCTTTGGAAGCTCTCGGGTGAAGAAGTGCTCCCAGCCGGTCGACCGGCCGCCGGTCTGACCACCGGCTGGGAACACATCAGAAACTCTTTTGAAAAATGGGATTTTTGTATAAGAAGTGCTCCAGGCCGGCCAACCGGCCACCGGTCAACCCACCGGCCTGGAACACATCAGTGTTGAAGTTTGGAATTGGGTATGATTGGCTGTGCCGGTCGACCGGCCGCCGGTCGACTGACCGGCCCAGACCTCTTTTCTCTGTTTTTGGGATTTTGCCTGTGTTCTGAGCCGGCCCACCGGCCGCCGGTCTTCTGCCCGGCCTGGAACACGGCTGTATGCATTTCCTTTATTTTCTAAAACTCGTAATTTATAATAGTTCGCATGATCGGTTTATCGTATAATTTTACGTAAGGTCTTATAATATTCATATTTTGGATATATGATATCTTTTTCGCATGTATCACATGTTTCGTGACGGTTTTTGCTATGTCCCACTTTGAGTCGGTTTTTCATATATGTTACGGTTTGAGCACGGTTTTGTCTTGTGCTTTGTATTCTCATTCCCTTGGCTACCTTTCCGTTCGTAAGGCTGGAATGTCGGAACGGAGAGGTATCCTACTGCTTAAATGCATGTGTTAGTGGGCATACGACGACGTTGTTGGGAGTTGAACGCTATGCGTTGTTCGACCCGACCGTCAAATGTGGTATACTTGCGAGGTGGTGTTATTTGCATGTAGCGTACCGCTTGTTATGTGGCTAGAGCTCTTTTCCGCCTCTTTCGTGAATGTCGACCGAATTTGGGGTACTCGGCGTCGATTTGATTGACCGAGTCTTGGATGCGAAAGGTTATGCATGTCGAACTGGAAAATGCGATTCCGGGATTCTGGCCAGATTTAGACTAGGACCGGGTATTTATATTGTCGTCCTACCGGAGGAAATTAGTGAACATATACGAAATGTGATCGTGTATGCGTTCAGGGAAATGTTTATCCCGTGGATGCCTGTTAATCATACTTGCAATGTACACGATGCTAGTGCGTTTCATTTACCGTGAGAGATGTCGTCTTGTGTCGTCTTTGAATGCGTGATTTCATGATATTGTTCATGGTCATTGCATGATTGGACACCGTCATTGTCTTGGTTCGTGAATGGATGATAATATGTTGGATTTGTGTAATCATCGCATGACTTGACTGGTTTGTCTGTCGAGTCTCAATCTTATCAATCTTATACCGCTAACGGTGAGATGCAAGCCTTAGTGAGCGTATTCGATTGCCTAAGAGTGTCTATCCCGAGTCTTGGAATAACATGATGGTTACGGATTTTGATTTCTATATGATCTTATCTTTATATCTCGTATTGCCTATTTATTCTTATCGCAACTCACATGTATACATATATATATGCATGCTTTACTTTCGTATTACCTTATGTGTACGTTTGATGTAATATGGCTGGGAGAACCCGGAGTTACTCCCCACTGACTGTGGCATTCATGTTTTTCATGGATGAACAGGTTTCCTGCTTTGGATGATTTGTGGATGTGACATTTTGGGGTTCGGGTGTGAGCTAGCGGGCGTTGTCCCTGGAAGAAACACCTCTAGACGTCGTTTAGCTAGTTGCTAAATCTATATCGAAAATACCCCATCTATTTCGAAAATACCCCATCTATTTCAAAAATACCCCATCTATTTCGAAAATACCCCATCTATTTCGAAAATACCCCATCTATTTTG